>NW_021024952.1:1477397-1491353 GCF_004153795.1 Camellia sinensis
CAGAATGGACTTAAACCAAAATGGATGGGCCTCAGCCGCATCCAAATCAGTGGCCAAAGATGATGAAAACAAGGCTCCAAAACTCATGCAAACATGCCCAATGCAATGGCCCCAAGCCTAAGGCATAAAACACAACTTTCCAAACGCATTGAAAAGGATGAAATATGGAGTGCAAGGACACATGTTTCAACTCTTAAATGGCATACAAAATGACTCCAAATGATGTAAACAACTCACACATTGCATGTTGAATGGCTCAAGCACAGAAACTAGTGAAGTGTATTACACTATAGGCATGCAAGGCAATGCTCAAATGGCCAAACCAACTCCAAACAGTCCTTATGTAGGCCAAAATAGGAGCAAAAGTGAACTAAGATGATGGCTCGAAAGGCACAAAAATGAAGCTCATGCAATGGCTCACAAATAGGGCATACAAGCACAACTCTCAAACACATTAAAGGAGTGATGAACATGAGAATATGGAAACCTCATATGCTCTGAAATATCATGCTCAATGATACTAAAACATGCAAACACCTCGAGTTAAGCATGCAAGGGGATTCAAAAACTCAAGGCTAAGCAAGGCTATTACATTACAACCATACATGGCAAGCATCATTTGACCAAGGGACCTCAAAACAAAGCTAAGGCAGCCCAAACTATGAACAAAATCAGTTTGGAGCAAGGCCAAAATATGCTAGCATAGAGGGCCAAAACAACATGCATTATAAGCTAGTGAACCATGATTTACACTGCAAGCATGTGAAGCATATGATAGGGTACGAAACCAGCCAAAAACAGAATCATGGCATGCCAAATGATGGCCAAAAACCCACTGAGACATGACCAATACATGCAAGAATGAGGTGCTACTTTGATAAGCCATGAAAGGGATTATTCTACACATGCAAGAGGCAAACCCAAGGTGACCAAACCAGCCATAGACAGAGTCTAGGCAAGTCCCAAAAGTCACCAAAAGGGGCCTGAACCAAGCCTTGGAAGTATGAAAGTAGGTGCTCCTTTGAAAGGCCAAAAATGCAAACAAACAAGGCCAAAAGGGAGAGGGTCTCCCCTCTCTGATTTAGGCCCTCAAAACCACATGCCAACCACTGAAAATCTGTTGGATTTCAGTGGCTAAATGGCCAAGCAAAGATCAACACAAAGGTCTCATGGCATGGCACAAAACAAGGCTAAATAGAGCATGCAAGAGGGTAGATGACCCTCAACACCAAAAGAGCCTTAAACAAACATGAAAAACACTTAAATATGAAGCTTTTTTCAGTTGACAACAAAGCTTAAATATGCATGCAAGTATGGGTAAGAGAATGATCAAGATAAAGCTTAAAAAGAGGGAAGAGGAGTTACCCTTGAAGCTCAGCAAAACCAACAAGTTTTGGGACCAAAAAACCAACTCTTCAACCTCTGAAAATACCCTCCAAGAACCTCAGATCAATGGTGGAGGTGTATGGCTATGAGGTGTGGTGCGATAAGTCAAGAACAATATACACTTTGAGCTAAAATATAGAGATATAGAGAGAGATGTATTTTTGCCTTCAACCAAAATCTGAACATGTGCAAAGGAAAGGGAGGGCCTCTCTTATAGAGGTTTGAAGCTAAAATCTTGGATGCAAATCCTTCATACACGTGTATGGAGGATACAGTCTGTGCCTTCCAGCTGGCACAGCTGGCATCCACACAATCTGACAAAACGGGAGGAAACCAGCTGACCAGAAAAGGTGGTCGGCCGACCACTTTCCCTGGTCGGCCGACCAGGGCAAGTGTTCTTTCAGATAAAAAGTGCTCGGCCAAAGGTATTGGTGGTCTCCACACTGAAAGCAAGCTCAATGTGTGGTCGGAGACTAGTAAATGTGGCCCAAAGATCAAGAAAACCAGTTTCTCGACAAGAAAATTGGCTAGCGGGGAAAGGTGGTCTCCCACCCTTGTACCACCTCCCAAACAAGGAAAACAAGGTTTATGCCAAAAATGAACTAACACGGATGCAAAACGAGAGTTTGGGAGGCAAAGCGCACGGCCGGGTGCCTCGAAAACTGGCTGTTGAGCACCGAAAGTGGCGTGCGACCACAAAAGTGGTTTCCCGGGCCATAGTGTCCCTCTAGACATAGGAAACAAGGTGTGTTCCAAAAACCGTGCCAAACGGAGAATGTTAAGAGGTCCCGAGCCGAGGCACGTGGCCGACGGCTCCGAAAATCGAAAACTAGTCTCCAAACGGGAACAGTGGCCTATGACCATGAAAAGTAGCCCACGGCCACTAAGAGGTGGTCTACAAGACCTCTCCCTCCCTCTAGGAAAAGAAAAGAAGACCTGGTCCGTAGACCGAGTCAAAGTACAAAGGGTCCCGAGGCTCGGAGGCAATGCTCTCAGCCGAAACTTCGAAATCTCAAGACAAGCAGAACATGCACCATCACCGAGCGCTTAATCGATGACGTCTGAGTCTTAAGGTCGGTCAAAAATCGGGTGTCTATAGAACCGGAGCTCATGTATCCATAAAGGATGGCAAGGCCAACGCCACCCCAGCCGTAGAATCACACCCGAGGTAATGTCACAAGGGCACTCAGCAAATATAGTCCTACGGTATTCCACATGTTCGCAAACAAGGTGGTACTGAGAAGATAGATCAGAAAGCCCCGCGTGTACTGCTCTACCTCCTCCTATATCTCTAGCTGGCTCCCGTGGAAGCGCTCGTAAACCAGCTATATCAAACCATGGCTGGCCTATCCAACGGGGGGGCGTGCCCCAAGAAAATACATCCACACTGTCTTTCATCTGCCCATGTCTATATCAAAAAGGATTGTATCACCCCCTACTCTCAAGTTGGTGATCATGGAAAAATTGTAGGGGATCATCGTCATCTCCCCAGTGGAAGAAACTTGGAAGGAGCTGGTGGTGTCCCACCACCTCTCCACCAACGCTCCGAGTAAGGCCTGGCTGGCCAAGTGCCATGACAGCCCAGTGCAGAATAGGCCAAAGCCCGCCTCATCGACCAGCTCGCGAACCTGGGCAGGGAGCTCCTCATACTAGTCTCTCATTATCACTATCCCATATCCTCACCAGGAACGAGAGTTACCCTGTGATAAGGCAAGAAAGCATCAGCCCTGTAATAGTGATGAAAGTCAGTAATGAAAGTTAGAATGAAATGACAAGGTAAAGTGCATGAGAGCAAAGCTTGTACCTCAGTAGCGTCGTGAGAAAGGTGAGAGGTCCGCTCCCTCAACAAAACATCCTCAGCTGCGTCGTCAATAAAGTCCTCAAAGCGCAACATGCCTCCGGGTGCCATCACATGCATGTGCGGGTGATAAGTGGCTGGGTCAAATGGCCTCAACCAAAGAGGCAATAGCTTTAGCTCAGGCTCAAGCTCTAGAAGAAAGACCTCATCTACCACAAACTCAGCAGCAATGTCCTCCGCTGCCCTGCCGGCCTCAGCAGCTACCAGCTCCTCAACCTCAGCAGTAGGTAGAAGTACAGGTACCTCGGGAGGGACGCCATCATGTGGGATCTCATCCACCATGTGGATAGCAGAAAAGGCGGGGGCACATAAAGGAAATGAGGAAAAATGATAGAAAACCTAAAAAAGTCAACTGTATGAGAGAGAGAAAATGAAAAAAAGTCAAAACCCGAGAAAAAGTGAAGAACCCAAGAAAAACCCAAGGAAATAAGCCCAAAATAATGGAAACCCAAAAAGATCAACGAAATCAACTTCTGATCGGTTCAAAATGTAGAGGGCCAAAGAGGTTTTACGAATAAAGTTTGTGTGGGGCATTGGAAAACGAGTATAAAGCACAAATATATATATATAGAGAGAGAGAGAGAGAACACCTAGAGAGAGAGGGAAGGTTTTTGGACTTAGGTGTGTGTGGAAATGAGTTTTTGGTTATATGTTAAATAAGACCCGAGGCAAAATACCAAAACTGCCATGATTTAGCCATGGGTGGCCGGCCGTCCCTCATTTGTGGTTGGCTCGCCCCGTTTATGGTCCCAAGCTATTTGTGTTGCTCTCTTGACCAAATAGTGTATGGGAGGTCCCATTTTGGGTCTAGGGAAGAAGGTTTGAAGTATTTGAAGTTGGTTCAAATTTCGAGGACCTCAAAATTATGTTCCGGTCACACCATTCCAATTCCCGCTGTTTTCCAGTACATGGATATGTCCTGAGCTTAAGTCAGAGCGATTTGTATCCTTTTTTGTGGCATAGAACCTGCATTACATTTTATTTCTGTTCTCTATTTTATTGCATAGAGCATACATGATCATTGTACTCGCATCTATCGCATTGTCTCACAGTCGTTTACATCATGTTTTTTGGTTCTTGTGTCCACCTTTATCACATGGGTATGATTTGGGTTTTCTCCCCTTACACCTTACTACGCGGTAGTGTAGTTTGGTTGTTTTTGTATCCTCTCTACGCGGAAGTGTAGTTAGGATCACCTCGATGTGCGATAGTGTAGCTTGGTTGTTTTGTTCCCCACTACGCGAAAGTGTAGCTTGGTTCGTTCTTGTACCTCTCTACACAGTAGTGTAGTTTGGTTGTTCTTCTGTTCTCTCTATGTGGAAGTGTAGTGAGGCTCACCTCACTACTCAGAAGTGTGGCTTGGGTTGTTCTTGTTACCTTGCTATGCAGTAGTATAGTTTGGTTATTTTTGTTATCCTCTCTATGCGGAAGTGTAGTTACGATCACATCGCTATGCGGTAGTGTAGTTTGGTTTGCTTTACGCAGAAGTGTAGTTAGGATCGCCTCGCTACACGGAAGTGTAGCTTGGTTTATTTTTTTATCCTCTCTACGCGGAAGGTTAGTGAGACTCACCTCACTACTCAGAAGTGTGGCTTGGGTTATTCTTGTTAACCTCGCTATGTGGTAGTATAGTTTGTTTGTTTCCTGTTATCCTTTCTATGCGGTAGTGTAGTTTGGTTGTTCGTGTCTCCTTTCTGCGCGAAAGTGTAGTTTGGTTTGTCTCTTGTTAACCTTTCTGTGCGGAAGTGTATGGATTGTTTCTTGTGCGCGGAAGCGTAGTTCTCTTGTCTATTGATTTCAATTGTTGCATTACATTGAGTCTCATTTTCGAGCGATATGCTTGTTGGTATTCTCAACTGTTATATCAAATCATATGTATCATTTCGCATTATGCCCCAGAACTAAGCTGGTTTGATTCCTAGCAAAGGGATACGTAGGAAACTTTCGAGTTCAACCAAGTTAATTTTATGTCTTGATTGTTTGCCCAAGTCTTACAGCCTTGCCAAAATGGGTCGTCTCTAGGCTTTGGCATTCACTCACGTCATGTCATGATTGCGAGCTCTATCAAAGAGAGGCAAATGTAGACACCCCATTTTTGACTGCCCTTAAGACTTGGGCACTTCCGATTGCTTACCCAATGATGAATTTATATATTGGACAAATGCTCGATTTCCTCAACAGGAAGCCTCAGTTTTGAGTCTCAGAAGCCTACAAAGCTTGCTCCACTTTTGGACCAAAACAGTATTTCTTCCAAACCTGACCACTCTGAGGCCTTCAGGCCAACTAGTGGTCGACAGGCCAGAAATGAGGTACGGCCATCCCCTTTAGTGGCCAATCGGCCAGTAATGTCGACAGAACAAATATTTTCTACCAGTTGTGCCAGCTGTCTCCACAAGTGCATGCATGGCACCAGCTGTCTCTATACTGATATTTCCGAGATAGTAACATATTTTTCTATATATACTTGACCCCCATCTAGAATTTAGGTTAGAAAACTTTGGTGAAGCAAATTCTTGGAAAATATTTCTCTCTCTCTCTCTATCTTACAACCTATATACACCTTACCAAGACTCCCTAAACCAAATTTTCAAGACACTTTGCTGAGGTTATTGAGCTTGAATTTCAGCTCTTGAGGGTGGGAAATTGTCTGTTTATAACTCAAAGGCTTACTCCTCTTCAAGAGGTATAATTCCTAACTCTTTTACACTACTTCTTTCCAATCTTTTCCTACTATTTTTAGACTATTTTTCAACTGTTTTATAGGCTGAAGCTTGTGGTTTGAGGCTATTAAAGGTAGAGGGGTTAATCACCCTTCTTTGAGCTTTGTCTCCTAATCATTTACACTTATGTTTCTCATCTCTTCCTCAACCTTTTTCAAACTTTTTACCACTGTTTTTCAGAGGCCAAAAATATTGTTTTGAGGTTCCAAAAATGGAGGGGTTAGCCACCCCTCCTTATGCTTGTTTACTAGCTCAATTTCTTCGTTGTTGTAGCTAACTTTTTCAAGCTTTTCTCTTAGAATTCCAGCACTACTTTTAGCTATTTTAGGACTGTTTTAGGTTGTTCATTTCATTTATGCTTGGTATAGCATGGTTGTAGTGTAGTTGTTCTCACAGGTTTGGTGTTTTAGGCCTTAGCCACCAACCTATTTGAGTTGATAACATTTATTTCATGTTTTCCATACTTGTGTTCACATATGATCATCTCTGCAACCTCCCTCCTTTCTTGGATTTTTATTCCTTTGAGAATTGTTTCAACCAAGTGTTGTTTAAGCTTGAGAAAGGGACCATACAATGCTAAATGGTTTAATCTCTTTGGAGGTTCATTACTAGGGCATTACCTGTCTCTCATGCCCAAAACAGCTTCTTGTTTGACATTCTTCTCCATTTAATGGACTTACCTTCCATTTTTAAACTAAAATGACTTAGGGGTGGAAAGGTAATTAAAAGAGGTGATAAAATTGGAGTAAAAATGGAACAAGATAATAAAATTGGTTTGGGTTCATCGAATGTTAATCGAACCCATTGAGCCTTACGCCATTTCATACTTGTTAGTGATTATAATGGTTTGAGAATCAATGTCAACCACTTCCCTTGATCAATTCCATGATAGGGAGGAGGTTTTCTTGGTCTTTTATTTTCCTTAATTGAGCTTTTGCCCAATTGAGTCATGGATCACTATGCAATAACCTTACGACTATTGATGATTCATGAATCGATTCTACCCCTCCTTTGATCAATTTCATGATAAGGAGAGGCAGAGAGGATAAATATCTCTTGGAAACACTCTATTTCTACTATGTTCCTTTTCTGCTATAGCAGGGTAGTACCAACAATAGTGGCCGGCCAGCCACCATTTTCATCCGACCGACCATTTTTATTGGCCAGTCGGCCATCTCTTTTCAGCAAGGCAGTGTCATTTTCCTGCAAAATAAAGCATTATTTGAGGCAAAAACAAAAACATTTTCTACAGACAGAACTGTTCTGGCAACAAAACAGAGGTGTTTTCGGGCGGATGTTCACATTGGCATGCATGGTTCCTTAACCCCCTGCATTTAATTAGTTTGCATAGCTCTTAGTTAATTAGTTAGTTAATTAGTGAGTTAATTCCCTTGAATTTGTAATAACTTAGTTAATTAATCTCATGTTGTACTTAATTAATTAGCTTCGTTCAAACTTCTACTAATTAGCTAGTATAGTTAATTAATTTCATTTGGTTTGTAATAGCTAGTTAATTTGGTAATTAGCTAGAACATTTATTCGAATTTTCTTGCATGAGGGCAAACATGTAATAATCTGTGTATTTCTTTCTCCCTTTTATTTATCTGCTTATGATGGATTGTATATAGCATCATATTTACCTTAGCATTTTCCATGGCTTGCATCCATTAGTCTTGCATGGAATAGGTTTGGTTCATCATTCTAACCAACATTGTCATTTCATCCTTACTTTAGTACATGTGCTACCGTATGTTTTGTTGATTCATATGACATATTAAAAACCAAACCTCATAGTTGCATTTCATATGCGTTGCATTAGTCATATTGCAATGTTTAGGATCATGGATTTTTTCTAATTATTTTATCTTCTTTGGCGTGCCTCGGAGTACCAGGTGAGCATTTTGTGCTTTAGCATATTACATGTGTGCAATTGTTGCCATATCAAACATGTTTACCATGAGGCTAAGTGCTTAGTCGATATACCTGTTTGAATCCCTATGGATAAAGGTTGTTTTCCTTAAATTGGAATGATTTGATTAATGTACATATGATATCACTTTTTCAAGTGGTATATATTCAAACACTTTTCAAACAAATATGAAAATAAAGTGTTCCAACTTTTGCAAATTAGTCTATACTTGTGTGCATCACGTAGTAATATAGCCTAAATAATCGGAACAAGAGCATTTAATGTAAATACGAATCACATCATGATTAGTAGAGGCCAATATTTGATCGGGTGAGTGGGGTGCTCAATTCATGACCTTCCCCTCTTATACCTAAGTTTCCGAGCCGAGACAATTTGGTGATGATAGACACGTGGCCTTTAGCATGAATCATGGGTTTCCTAAATTTTTCAAAAATATTTAGATGGCAACTTTGTAATCTGGCAAAGCAGTCCATTTTTGGCATTTCGATTCAAAATTGATTTTCCAAAAGAATTGTCAAATTTGGACTCATTTGTGTTTATCTATTTCATATTGCACTTATGAAATCAGATTCAAAATTACGGGAGTCTGAACTGTAGGGCTAGTCATATCCGAAAGGAGCACGAAAAGCAAGCCATAATTAGCTAACTTAATTACGTCATCAAAGGTTTGAATTCTCACCTAAACTTCCCAATTGAGCTTCAAGTAGTCAAATTCTTAAGTGACCAAGCTAATTCTCCTTAGTTTCCCTCAATTACCCTTCTTCTAGTTGTTGAACTTAAATTTCACCTCTCTCTCTCTCTCTCTCTCTCTCTCTCTCTCTCTCTCCACGTTTTTGCTCATAAAGAAATGAAGGTGAAATGTTTAAGTCACCAATAGCCTTATATAGACGTAATTAGTAAGCTCTAAGTAATGACTAATTAATTGGCATTATTTATTCTAATTATTCAGTCCCGAATCAAATTTCAATTAAACCTACCATAAAATTCTAAAAATTCTAAATTACATGTAAGCCAAGTCAATTTGATGATCGGATGCCGATAAGGCCTTCAATGAGCAGAACAAAATAGAAATACAAATAGATATTCCTATAGCAGCCAGATATAAACACAAATAATGCAATACACATGCAATTAATTCAGAATTTCTTCTTCATTACTGATTAAGTACTCTTAATCATGGATTAGTGGCTAATCACAGTTCAGGGTTGTTATATCAGATCATCCTATTCCAAACTTGAGGGTTGAGTCATCTTCTAAGGTATTATCAACACTATCTCTTCTTATTATCCCTAAGGTTGGGCCTACTGAACCAACGGGGTCATCAGCCCATGGGCTTGCTTATTTTGTCATAGAGCCTTCTAAAAATAGCCCCACCTGTTTAAATGGCCCACATTCCCTTCTCTCTAAATGTCCATCCCAATCTAACGATAATGGCCCCTCCCTTAGCCCATATTCCACACCAAAATATACAGCTAACCCAATCACTGTACCAAAGCCTTTGACTCTTCCTAAAGCCCTACCAATCATACCTAACACAACCTTATCCACAGTCTTTGATGAACTATCCTTAAAACGGAAAGCCTTTGAGGAGAACCATCTAAGCCTACCTTCCTCTAAAAATCAAAGACGTAACATGACTCCCTCTTTGAACCTCAGCCTTCCCGTAGTACACCAATTCTTAATTCTGAGGCTTCTCTTGCTCGCTACTCCCCAGAAATAGCAGAGTGGGAGATCACCTAAGTATGGTAAGAGGTTGAAAGTTGAGCATGATTCTACTGCCCTTTTCGATGTGGAAATTCGTGATGATGCCTCGGCTGGAGGTGAAGATGTTGATATTGTTTCTTAGGTTCAGAGGACATTCCCTAGTGATGCTTGTTGCATTGTCTATGATAAGGCTTTGGTGGCTGGCCGACAAAAGCCACACAAGCCATACTGATTATCAGTTAGAATTGTCAAGGGATTGGGCGACCTCTAATAGTCCAGATCCTTAGAGGGTTATGCAGAACCCATCATCTTGGTGTGGTATTTCTTACGAAAACAAAAAAGAGGGTGGGTGTCTTGGAAAAGATTCGTAGAAGACTTAAGTTCTCTAATTCTTGCTATGTTGACCTCGTTGGAACTGTAGAGGGTCTGGCTTTGTGGTGGCATGACGATGTGGATATGGATATCAAGTCTAAGAATGAGAATATCTTGCGATGTATGGTCTTTGTGTGTAACACCAAATGGTTGGAAACTTTTATACATGCACCTCCCTGTGTGACTCATCGAAGAGCTTTTTGGAATTACTTTCAAAGTATTGCCAAGGAAAATCAATTACCTTGGCTCTATATCGGTGATTTTAATGATTATGGCTCTGTTCGAAAGAAAGAAGGGGGTTCGGGGCCTAATTTAAGGCAAATTGCAAGATTGCGCGTTCATGGATCTTGAGTTCTATGGGCCAAATTTCACTTTGACTAATAACCAAGGAGAAGCTGGTAGTGTTCAGGAGCGATTAGATCAAGCGGTTGCTATAGTGGGATGTAAGGAGTCATTTCTGTATGCCCAGGTTATCAATGAGGCTTTCATTGGTTCTAACCACTGCCCAATTCTTTTACAATTGTGCATTCCTTCCAAGAGAGTTTCAAGACTCTTTAAGTTCGAATCCACGTGGAAGACTTATCCTCTTTATAAGGAGGTTATCCAAGATAGATGGGTGATGGATCATAGAGGCTCTCCTATGTTCAATTTGTGTCAAAATTGAAGACTTGTCGGACTGATCTGAAGGCTTGGAGTGCGGGGGAGTTTGGGAACAATAGGATCAGAATTACATCATTGAAAGAGCAACTAGTGAAGCTTCAAGGAGCACCTTCATCTGCGGAGAAATTCCAAAATCAGTGAACTATCCCAGACAAACTGGTGGATGTATTTCTAAAGGAAGAAATGTATTTGCACCAACGCTCGAGGGTCCGTTGGCTTTAATGTGAGGACCAAAATTCGGTGTTCTTTCATGCCTCAATTACTCCACAAAGACAAAGGAACTAAGTGATAAAGTTATTAGATGAAGATAACAAGTGGCTGACTTCTGATGATGATATTAATGCACATCTCTTAGATTATTTTTCCAAGCTTTTCACCAATATAGATCCAAGAGATATGAATAAGGCTTTGGATTCGGTTGGGCTCTCGGTAACGGCGGATATGAGCTCCTTTCTTATTAGGCCAATGTCGAATTCTGAGATCAAGACAACGGTGTTCCAGTTAGGCCTCTTGAGGGACCCTAGACCCAATGGCTATTTTGGTATTTTCTATGGGATGCGGTTGGGAAAGATGTACGTGTGATTGTTTGTAGCTTCTTTAATAATGGTCACCTGTTACGGAATGGAACCAATCCAATTTGGTTTTAATACCTAAGATCCCAAACCCCGTAATGCTTACTCAGTTTCAACCTATCAGCTTGTGCAATTTCAATCTAAAAATCAACACCAATATCTTGGCAAATAGATTTAAATCTATCCTCCAGAAGATTGTTTCTCTTCATCAGTTAGCATTTGTTCCTGGAAGGATGATTCAAGACAACATCATTGTAGCTCAAGAAGCCTTTCACCACCTGAAGTTGAAAAAGAGAGGAACTTGATGTGATATGGCGGTAAAGCTTGATTTTAACAAGGCATATGATAGAGTCCAATGGGATTTTTTGCACGTGACTATTGTCAAAATGGGGTTTGATGTAGTGTGGATACAATGGGTTATGACAATCGTTTCCACAGTCTCCTTTTCAGTGTTTATAAATGGCGAAAGAAAAGCTTTATTCATTCCTTCTCGGGGTCTTCGACAAATGGATCCTCTCTCCCCATACCTTTTTGTCCTTACTACCGATACCCTTTCATTTTCTCTCTCGAGAAGTCTCTGAGAAAATCATAATGTGGGACTGATTTTGAGGCGGAGCTATTCTAGTCTAACTCATCTCTTCTTCGTGGATGACATTTATTGTTTGCTCAAGCTAATAGGAAAGAGTGTCCAGCCTTGAGTTAGTTTTGGATACCTATTATCATACCTCTGGAATAACAAATAAATTTTGAAAAAATCATGAATTTCTTTTTCTTTCTAATACTCGTGAGGCAAGCTGAAGCTAGATATTGCATGATTCTGGAAATACCTCCAACCTCACATGTACCAAAATATCTTAGCCTAGATTGAATGGAGAGTCCATGCTGCTTGCATGCTTGTACATCCCCATGGTATCGGGCATTATCTAATTGGTATACTTTGATGCACATGTCTTTGAATGCTTGTTCGCATTGTTCATGTTGCATACAGCTTCTTATTCTAGGGCATTGCATTGACATGCAGCTTATCCTCTTGAATTTGAGTATGATAGAGGTTGAGCTCCTTGCTTGTTTTAGTGCATTTATTTGAAATCAAAGTTGCATAACTTGGTTTTCTTGGGCCATCACGCATCGAAATCGACGTGATTAGTGGCCGAAGAACCGAGAACCATGTCCCTTTGAGTCATAAACATCGATTTAAGTTGGATGTGTTGGTGCACACATTTGCTGGAATGCATTATGCCATGCCTTGTTTTGCCTAAACTGCTGCTGTTCCAAAACAGGATTTTCCGCGGAAGATTATTGGCCGGTGGGCGACCATCTTTGGTGCGATCGACCAACAATTTGGTGGCCTTGATATTTATCCCAGTGGCCGGTGATTCAGTTGGGTTGGCCGGTGACCATTTCCCTTAGAGCCGGTGGTATCCCACAGGGTTCTAGAGTGCACATTGGGAATTTTTAACAATGATCAGAGAAGGAAAAATAGTGTGGACAGAGGCAACCTATGCATGGAGTGGACTTCCGAGCGGAGCCGAGCACGCATTGCATTGGACCCTCTTCCTGAGGGCTTGTATTGTGGGTTTATAGATTAGTTTATTTGCATTCACTAGTTTTATTGGTCTGAAATTTAATTAGCTTGTAGGTTAAGTTTAAATCTGTATTATTCTTTCGGGTCCCTTCTCTGAGCGAGGGGCAAAATTTGTAATAAGTGTGGGGTGCGTAGTGTGCATGTTCTTCCAAACCCCCACTCTTTCTCCCATATTTATTACCTGCTTTGATGATTAGTACTAGGACATATTTAATTTAGCATCCTTATGCTATTCATCTCCCCGCGTGCATCATCATCAGTTATTGCATGCATCGGGCTCGGCCGCATCAATACTAAACCCTGCCCAATAGTATTTCCCAAATCTAAACTTGAATATGGCATCAAATGGTTTGCATTTCACATGCCATCCTAGGATTTAGCCGAGCCCTACCCTAATTACATTTTGTAATGCGTTGCATTAGGCAGCTTAACATTGGACTTGGATCATACATTGATTTGTCTAATGAGTTCTTTGTTTTGGCTTTGGAGTACCACTGTTAAGTATGTTTGTGCTTTAGGCATCTCGCACGAGTGTGCAAGTTAACATGACAGCATGCTTACCATGTGGCTAGATGCTTATGTCCGATATGAACTGCCTGAATGCCTGTGGGTGGAAGGTTTGGATTTCTTGAGTTGGATAACACTCTATTCAATCTGTGTTTTAGCTACTCAGCGGGTAGCAAATTTTCAAAACATTTTCCAAACAAACGGAATATGCGTTGCCTTTGTTCCAAATAGGCGATCTAGTCTTATATTTGTTTATGCTGTGCGCTATCCCCGTAGTAATCTGCTAATTAAACCGGAATAAGACACATAGGCATTATTCAAAACAAGAATATCATGATTATAGAGGCCAATCTTCGGATCGGGCGAAGGGGTGCTTCATGCTGACCTTCCCAATCGTACCCAAGTTCCCGAGCCAAGGCAATTTTGGTGATGACTGGACACGTGGCCTTTAGGCAAGAGTCAGGGTTTCCTAAATCCAATAAAATATTTAGGTGCATTTGTATCTTTGGCAAAGCAGTCCATGTTTTGGCACTTCTTTACAAAATCTATTTCTTAAAACGATTTGCCGGATTTGGACTCTTTGGTTTTCAGATTATAAGAACCGTGACACAAAAAAGGGAGTCGAACTGTGTCGCATAAAGCCCGATGGCGCGTTGTCCACA
>NW_021024952.1:1509197-1527193 GCF_004153795.1 Camellia sinensis
TGTTTTTCAAAAATTGGATATCATGGTTAGTAGAGGCCGGTCTATGACCGGGCGAGCGGGGGTGCTTACGAAGTGACCTTCCCCAATCGTACCCAAGTTCCCGAGCTGAGGCAACTTTGGTGATGACGGACACGTGGCCTTTTGGCACCGAGTCAGGGTTTCCTAAATTTCCCAAAATAAAATATTTAGGTGGCGACTCTGTATCTGGCAAAGCAGTCCATGTTTGGCACTTCTTTCAAAAAATTAGTTTTCTCAAAAATGATTTGCCGGATTTGGACTCTTTGGTTCAGACTTAGAACCGTGACTACGAAAGTCGAGTCCGAGCTGTGGCGAGGCCCCCCGCGGGCTTGTTACACCGCTCGGGTTGTACTTGAAGCTCACAGACCCCTCAGGCTCCGTATAATCATTCTGATCTACCTCCATAGTCGACCCAATTCTATCTCCGGTAGCCACCACTACCATCTCAGGTTGGGTTCAAGAGATGTTCAACATGCACAAGTCAGTGCTGTCAGGAATGAACACCTCCGGCTTGGGTAGGTGAGAAGAGGTGATATATATGCTAGGGTCATATGACACAACCCCAGTTTGGATTAGATTAATGCGTTTGGGAGGTGGAGCTTGGTTATGTGGTGGGAGAGGGTTGGTTGTGACATTTGGTTTTTCCGGAGGCACAATTACCCTGTTGTCGATGAGATCCTGAATCTCATGACACAACCGAAAGCACTGGTCAGTGTCATGACCATGCTGCTGATGAAAAGGGTAGTACTTGGCTGGGTTATGGGAAGCAGGGAGTCTGTCTGGTAGTGGCCGCGGCTCTACGGGCTTCAAGTGCCCTTTCTTGATCAAATCCCCCAGAGCTTTGGACGAGGGCATGTATAGTGGGGTGAAGGTTCTTTGGCTTCGGGGTGGATATTTGGTTGCTTGTGAGCTACTTTCGGACGCACCTGTGAATGGTGTAGCTGCAAGGGTTCTCGGGGTATTGGTGGTGGTAACCATACTCACATCCGAAGCTCTGGCAGCTACAGCACTGCTTGTGCCTACATTCGAACTGCGGTTGAATGCCCTCTTAGGCTACTCTTTCTCTTTATCAATGAGGCCTTATTTCATGGCGTCCTCTATTTGCACCCCAATCTCATGGAGGTCTGCAAAGGTAGGTAGGGGGAGGACGATCATCTTCTGCATGAGCTTGGGTTGGAGGTTTCGCACAACCATTTGTATTTGGTCCTTGTCGACAGGTCTGACGGTCATCATCGAGGCCTTGGCCCTCCACCGGGTCACAAAATCAGAGAAACTCTCCTTCGGCTCTTGCCTGGTTGTCTTGAGATCACGGGTTGTAATCTCAATCTGTGTATTATAGGAGTATTGAGCTATGAAGGCCTCAGCCATCTCCTCCCAACTCCTTTTAACAGAATCTCCCAACTTTGCGTAACAAATAGCCACTACACCCGACAAGGTTCAGCCAAACAGGGAAAGCTTTTGCAATCTAGAGTGGCCCATCGGCCTTAGTATATCCGAAAACAGCCGCAAGTGCACCATAGGGTCTCTAGACCCATCGAAACGATCTATGTGCGGCATTTTAAACCAGTCCGACAGAGTCACAGCCGAGTCAGTATACCCATCCTCAATATCTGGAATGGATTTCACACCGTAGGACTTCTTAAACAACTTTCCAAGCTTGCTCACTTTTAACGTTGTGGGGTCCACCTCGAACTCAAAGGGTGAATCTGGCTGGTTGGTGGGCGTAGGTGCCTTGGATAGCTGGGGTAGAATCGGGGGCGTAGCCGGCCTGATTGGAATGTCCGTATCATCCTGGACGTTAACTGTCTCCCCGAGTATGGGAACTCTTGGTGGGGGAGGGACCTGGTGTGAGGTAGATGCTCTGGTTTGCTGTTGTAACCTAGTGATTAACTCTGTCTATTAGGCCATGACCTCAGCCTATTGTTTGGCAAATTCTGTTTGACGGGCAGTGTCCTTCTACATGGTTTTCATACTCTCCTGGAGTTGACGCACCACTTCCTCCATACTTGCCATATTGCGTTGTGCTAGCTGAATACCAATACCAGGTATATCTGTCCCTACAATAGAAACTAAGACCTCAGCCTGACTGTTCACTAATGAGGTAAACCATTGATCTGGCGACCGCTGTATTGATACACTGCATCTGGCTAACCTCCGCCTGGTAACCGGGGGTAAAGAAAGAAACACTACTTGTCCGTCTATCAGATCCCTAGATCGATTAAGTCTATGACCTCTAACCCAAAGTGCTCGGGGAATATCTACCTGGTCGGATGCAATTGTGCTAAACTACCTTGCAAAAAGATAAATAAAGCATAATAAGGAAACAATAAGCAAAAAAACGGACAGCATGACAGCTTAAATAAATACAACACACAGTTGACACACGCAAGCTGAAAGAACTGTCCTCAATCACTGATCACTGTTTTGAAATCACTGCCCCAAAATTGAATTTGCTATCTGCAAGTAAAACTGATCCCCAAAATACTGATGCCCGCAGGCCTAATACCCAGACTTGCAAACTGATATGCACATTCCTATAGATGCACACTCCTTGAAGCACATAGCAAATAAGTGAGAGCCAAAAACACCCCTATGTTGGGGTAGAGTTTCTCTGTCCTATTTTGTCAAGAGCTAGGGTTTTACTATGCACACAACGGTTTCAAACAACCTACAATCAGGTAAGCAACCTGTCTTAGCTTGGAATAGTCACTATGGATTTCGATATGCACTAGGTCGAATGGTCAAAAAGGGTGCCCCGGTAAAAATCGGGGTTTGTGCTCCCGTCGTGGCAGAGCCCGCAACCGGCCAGCCTTATGGCACGCTTCTCAAAGCAAGCCTCCGGCAAACCATTCAGGAATAGTGTGATACCACTGTCCCGTAATATGCTAATTGGTCCTTAATTTGAGTATGATTATGTGTTTAGCATGATTTTATGTGCCATTATGTGAATGTTGTGATTTTGAAGTCTTATCTGTTCACCGTAGGAATACCTGTCTGAATAATCTGTTTTGGAAATTAAATTGAGGGCCTTATCTGCCACAGAACCCGGAATTGATTACACCATTGTGGTTGGCATAATTTTAGAGCCTACGGTGAAATTTAATTGAAAAATTGATTCGGGTCAGATTAAATCGATTAAATTGGTGAATTAGTGCCCAATTGCCTTATTATTATTATATTGACTTAGTGGGACTTGATGTATTTGAGCACTGCACCTCATTTCTCTCCTTTAGCTCATTTTGGCTGATTCTTGGACTTAATTTGAGAGAGAGAGAGAGAGAGCCGACTATAGAGAGGGAGAAAGAGGGATTGTGCAATTGTGGTCTTGAAACTTGGAGGTTGGAAGTCTAATTCAAGATTTAATCATAGATTGTGAGAATCAAGCTCCTAGGTGAGTAATTTTGGGATTATAGTTTGTAAATTTTGTGTGCTCAAACTAATTTGGTGATCAAGAGTAAGATTGAAATGAAATTGGGTTGTATTTGTTGCATTGAAGCTTAATATGTGCATGCATGTAGGAAATCACCTTGATATTGCATGTTTGAGCACAAATGTGTATAATACATGTGAAATGTTAAAGGAGACTTATGTCTTGATCACCCTTTGTGTTATGTGAGTAGAGAGTGTGGCTAATTCATCACATGCATGTACAATTTTAGAAGATATGAGCTTGAACGCATGAGTTTGTTATGTTGATGTTGAGTTTGACATATTTTGGGACATGCATGTGGATAAATCAAGAAATTAAACTCCATAATATTATAATCTTGAATTGGTACCGTGTTAGTATAATTATATTTGAGATTTGAGCCATTGCATGCAAGTATTGAGGCTGAGATTTCGAATTGGAGCTCAAGAACTCAATCTGGAATTTCCAGATTTTGATGTCCGCTCGAGCGGGGTAACTACCGCTTGAGCGGGAAATACGTGCTCCCAGTATTTTCTGCAGCCCTTGATGCCCGCTCGAGCGAGGGAAGTCCACGCTCGAGCGGGGAGCTATGTAGGATGGACTTCCGCTCGAGCGTCCGAGGTCACACTCGAGCGTAAAAATGATGCATCCAGAACTTTTTGCAGACATAGCTTACGCTCGAGCGGGGAATTTCATGCTCGAGCGGGGAGCCATGTAAAGAGGCCTTATGCTCGACCGCCGGATTGAACGCTTGAGCGTAAATTTCCCATATCCAGTACTTTTGCAGGCCTCAGGGGTCCGCTCGAGCGGGTAAGTCCACGCTCGAGCGGGGAACTTATTTTCTGAGATTCTGTTTTTGCATTCTGAGTTCTGTTTTCCGTTCTCTTTCACTTGTAAGCACTCTTAGGCATATGTTAAGCATTGTAAATGAATTAATGAGATATGAATAAAGCCTAATGAGGAACGTGTGAAGCAAAGAATGGATTGAACTGTTAGTGACCCCTTTTTGTGTTCATGAAATGTGTAGGGTCAAGCTCCAGGGCAAATCCACAAGCCGATCACTGTGAGTAATATCAATATTTGAAAGCTTGTGAATGTCCAATTGTTATTCCCTTATGAGCCTTATGAATTTGCTAATTGGGATCGTGGACAAAAGTCTGATACGAACAAATGAATGGGCCGAAGGCCGTTTTGACACAAATGAATGGGCCGAAGGCCTTTTGACAAGAATGAATGGGCCGAAGGCCATTTTGACAAGAATGAATGGGCCGAAGGCCATTTTGACAAGAATGAATGGGCCGAAGGCCATTTTGACAAGAATGAATGGGCCGAAGGCCATTTTGACAAGAATGAATGGGCCGAAGGCCATTTTGACAAGAATGAATGGGCCGAAGGCCATTTTGACAAGAATGAATGGGCCGAAGGCCATTTTGACAAGAATGAATGGGCCGAAGGCCATTTTGACAAGAATGAATGGGCCGAAGGCCATTTTGACAAGAATGAATGGGCCGAAGGCCATTTTGACAAGAATGAATGGGCCGAAGGCCATTTTGACAAGAATGAATGGGCCGAAGGCCATTTTGACAAGAATGAATGGGCCGAAGGCCATTTTGACAAGAATGAATGGGCCGAAGGCCATTTTGACAAGAATGAATGGGCCGAAGGCCATTTTGACAAGAATGTTGGGTAGGGTTTCCCTGTCCTATTTTGTCAGGAGCTAGGGTTTCACTACGCACGCAGCGGTTTCAAACAACCTATAATCGGGTAAGCAACCTATCCTAGCTTGGAATAGTCACTATGGATTCCGGTATGCACTAGGTCGAATGGTCAAAAAGGGTGGCCCGGCAAAAACCGGGGTTTGTGTTCCCGTCGTGGCAGAGCCCACAACCGGTCAGCCTTATGGCATGCTTCTAAAAGCAAGCCTCCGGCAAATCGTTCAGGAATAACATACGATAAACACTATGTCCAAGGCGCACCAACGCAAATGCAATGCAAAGAGACACATAAGTGTAGCCAAAACAAGATATCATGAGTTCGAGTCAAGTTCTCTAACTCCCCAGCAGAGTCGCCAGAAACTGCAGACGCGCCCCGAGGGCCTCATGCTACAGTTTGGACTCAAATTGTCACCGTTCTTAATCTAATCTCACAATGTGCAATGTGCAATGCGAGATTGATAAATCACCAAAGAGTCCAAATCCGGAAAATCATTTTGGAAAATTGATTTTTAAGGAAGAAGTGTCAAACATGGACTGATTTGCCAGATACAGAGTCGCCACGTAAATATTTCATTTTGGGGGAATTTAGGAAACCCTGACTCGTTGCCTAAGGCCACATGTCCATCATCACCAAAGTTGCCTCGGCTCGGGAACTTGAGTACGATTGGGGAAGGTCATCTATGAGCACCCTGCTCGCCCGATCAAAGATCGGCCACTACTAAACATGATATTTTGTTTTTGAAAACACATGTGTTCTTATGCCGATTAATTAGCTAATCTCACTATGTGATGCGCACAACAAACAAGTATAGACTAGATCGCATAATTTGGAACAAAGCATTGCATATCCGTTTGTTTGGAAGTGGTTTGAAGTTTGCTACTCGTAAGTAGGCTAAAACACGGATTTCAATGAATCGTTCCAATTCAAGTAATCCAACCTTCACCCACAGACATTCAGGCAGTTTATATCAACTATGCAGTTAGCCTCATGGCAAGCATGCTTTCATGGCAACATTAACACACATGCAGTATGCTAAAGCGTAAAAGCTTACCTAGTACTCCAAGTCAAAACATAAACTAGTTAGTAGTCAATGCATGATCCTAGTTCATGTTAAGATGGCTGATGCAACACATGCAAAATGCAAATAGAAATAGGCTCGGCTATTCTAATATGGCATATGAGGTGCTACATTTGATACATGTATTCAACTTAGAATTGAAATACAATGCAGCTAGTATGATGTGCCGAGCCCAGTGCATGCAATATAGCTGAACGATGCAAACATGCAAACATAAGTATGGTAATTGAAAATGACCCTAAACTAACCATCAAAAGCAGGTAAGTAAAATGGAGAAAGACGTGGGGTTGGAAGACATGCACACACGCACGCACACTTATTACAAAATTCGCCCTCTCGACGGAGGGTCCGAATGAATAATACAAACCAACTAATTAACTAACTAACAAGCTAATTAATTATTACATAACCGAATGAATAACTAGCTACAACTAATTATTACAAAACTTAATTAATTAACAAATTAACTAATTAAATTACAAAACCAAACGCTAACTTACAAGTAAGCAATTAAACAATGTTGCCTCGGCAAGTTGAAGAAGGTGAACATGCGTGCTCGGTTCCCGTCCCGGTAAGCTCTTCGGATGCTTTTTAGAGGCTCTGTCTGCAGGGTGTCTTTGAGGAATTCCTACTGAACCTTACCAAAAGTAGTCTGGGGAATACATCAGTGGCCTGCCGGCCGTGGAGAGATGCTGCCGACTACCTGCCGGCCAAGGGTGGGCACTGCCGGCCAAGAATGAAGGACTGCCAGCCATCTGTAAGGCACTACTAGCCACTGATGTGCTGGGACGCCAAGCTGCAACAGAGCACAAAATAGAGAAAAGAGAGGGTCTCCCAAGGGTATGTGCACACTGTGTCACTCCATATCACCTCAAAACATCAAGGGAGAGACATAGTCGGATCCACGACCATCAATCACGCATCCCGATGCATGATGGCCAAAGATCCAACTTGTGCAAATCAGTATGAAATGAATGCACAAATAAACACGTAAAGCCTAAAACTCTATCATGTGTGATCAAGAACGTCGGCGACCGAGAATTGAGACACATTTCATCACTTAAAGTATGAAACATCCCTCGTTTCTCGTGCTCGAATTTAAGACTTAATCCAAACAACAATGCAATACAAGCATGGCATACACAATGCGACTCAAGCGTGTAAACATGTAATGCAATGTGAACAACCTAACAAGGCTAATGGCATGCATCATGCACAATGCTAAGAACAACTAGCATACACAATGCAAATGGACAACGCAGCATACACAATGCGATGTAACCTAAGCATACACAATGCGAAGTATAAGGCATAGAGCTACATTTTTTTCTTTTTAACCTCATTAATCCTTGGAAATTTGTACAGATTTAGTGGTCTTGCTTTGCTTAGCTAGTTGACTTGTAAGTCAACTTCCAACTCTCTATCTCAAATCCGTTTGAACAGTTACTTTTTTTTTTTTTTTACTTATTAAGTTCTTAATTCTACAGTAATTAGCTACTTTCACTTTCTTCTTTTTTTCTTCTTGCACTGTGTCCATACTCGGCCCTCCAACACTACGAACGCTTCGTTTGTTTCGGTAGAATTTTTTTATAAAAAAAAAATCTTTATTTTTTAGTTTTTAGGATAATGAAAAATGAAAAATGAAAAATAAATTTATTTAAATGAGAAATGTTATTTAGTTTTAAAAAGTGTAAATTATTTTGGAATTAAAGTTTTAACAATTCCATCCCAATCACTCTATTAATATGATTTTTTTTTAATAATAATTGTGGGTGTTAATTTCTGACCACACAACTAAAGGGGAACTTAGCTGGAGAGCACCGGTAGAATAAATTGAGCCAAACATCTACCAACAAGAAGATGAGAATACCGCGGTGGTTCGTCCACCCGGGGGCACTCTGACGATCAAGTCAGTAAATCATATCTCTCACAGATATCAAAACAGTACTTAATCTCACAAGAAAAAACATACTTGAGACCCATGGGGGTGCCTCTCTTTTATAATATACTCAATCCAAGTCCCAATAGAAGTATGACTTCTATGAACTTCATATCAATGTATACTTTGGATTCTTTAAGAGATAAAGATAAACTCCCTAAGAGCTTTATCCTTATCTTGGTTAAGTCCCCTCTCCGTCTTAGGACTCTTGTCCCTTATCTCAGATTCCGATATCTTCGGAGATAACCTCGGCTTCTCCGAGATTATCTTGGCTTAACTACCAGGACACGTGGCACCTCGGCTGACACGTCGGCGTCACCATGCCACGTGTTGGTATTCAGAAAATACATCCCCACAAAAATCATGCTTGAGCAAAGCCAAAATATGCTAGGATGATGAGTCAAAACATCATGCACATAAAGTTAGTAAGCAAGATTTGTTCTACAATTTGATTTTTTATCTTTTTTTAACAGCAAAGTAGGTTAGTAGCAACTTGAATCAAATATGAAATAAAATTATAATATTACTAATGTCTCTTTATAATCACTTGAATTACATCTTTTGATTGATTACTCATTTCAATTGAAAATATGAATTGAATAATTTTTTTTTCATAAAGACGGTCTTAAATATGACATTGAAATAGATAACGACAGATTTGAAACAATCTATATTGCCATGGGTGTTGAATGGATTAGGAAAAATAAAATAAAATTATTGGCTAATGTAAATTATTATTATTATTTTTTTAAAATGAACTTGAAACACTCGCATACTCCGCCCAAGAGGATATAAGAAAGAACTCGATACCTTAAAAAAATAATAATAATAATGATTCATACTAGAGGAAAAAAGTGTCCATACTTGAGATGTGTTGAAGTAAAAATGTTACGGTTTCTCCACTCTTGGGCCTAGTCTCCAATTGCTTGAATCAATGACATGTTAGTGGTGGATGAAGTTGAATTCTCTTATTGCCCCTTATTATTTAAGGTAAATATAAATTGTTTTATCTAATTTTAGAAATTAAATTTCACTTATTAAAATTTTTAATTTCATAATAAATGGCTCTCTTTATTAATAAATTATCAATTCAATTAACAGTTTTTAATGATTTCAAAAATTTATTTCAATTAATAATTTAAGTAATTTTATTATTATATAGAAAAATAGTTAGAACTTTTTTTCAATTAATTCTGTTAAATAAAAAATTCTAACAATTGTTATTTATAATTTTTTAAATCACAAGAGATAATCTGTATATGAAGCAAACTTCATGGGTATATTTGTAATTTACCCTATTACTTATTAACTAAGATAAGATATACTTATTAACTAAAGGGTGTTTTAAGAAGATGGTTAAAAATTAATTTTTGACTTTTTTTGACTTTTTTGTGATAGAGTGAAGTAGGTTAAAAGCTGGGAAGTGACTTTTAACTCACTTCCCAAAATAGGCCTAAGATAAGGTAAGATGATTCAGATGTGTTGGGGCTTTATGGATGTGGTCTATTTTTTGGACTCGGAAAGGCAACAAATAACTGAATTTAAATTATAACTCTTTAGAAAGTATGATGGAGCTTTTTTATGAATTTACAGAGCAGACGCTCTTGTAAATCACAACCTTGAAATGAAATGCAAATTTAAAAATAAAAAAGAGTAAATGATGAAACTAGTTGCTATAGTATTGAAGTATAGTATAAGCTCCACAAGAAAGATGCAATTAATATATATTTACCTAGAACGATCAGAGCTTGACGTTCTTGATCTTTGAACCATCTCTGAATCCTCTTCATTAACTCCATATTCTCTCTCTACTATTCTAATTCATCTCTCCCAAATATGAAGATTAAAAAAAGGAAATTTAACGCGATCTATCTATTAATTTATTATTTTTATTTTTTGATTCACCGCGGTTCTGCGCCCTTTTGAGATGTTAGTATATATTATATACATTAGATACATGCTGTAAAGGAACAACACCTTCATTATTATGTTTTCTTAGTGCTTAGCTACCATTATGTTGTCTCTTTCTCGTTTTGGTGCTCTTCTTTATAAATGAGAAACATCACCTTGTAACCAATATACTGGGGTTATTTGGGATAAACTAAATAAGTATACTTTTTGACTTTTTATGAAATATGGGTTGGGTATAGATTGGATTTGAAGTGATGTGGTAAAGAGATGATGTGACTTAAATAAGATGATGTGACTTAAATAGGATAGTGACTTTTTTACATTTTTTGATTATGCCAAACCAAGCCTGAATATAACAAACACATTCATTCAGTCTCTCTCTCTCTCTCTCTCTCTCTCTCTCTATACCAAACTAACATGGTATCAAAGCCCAGTTCTACACTCTTGACATTTTCTGTTTTTGGTGCTTAGTCCCGTACACAGTGGCACTGCACCATCCTACTCGGAATCACCTCACGATTCCAACGGCACCACCCTCATCACCAAAATCGCCGTCATGCTCCGCTTTTGTGTTCAGCGCATCTCAGCTTCCATCGCCACTCGCACACGCGCCATTCACGCGCTCCTCCTTTGCTTGCTTACGTCAGCATCTGACGTCAACCCTGCGCTTGTGTGCGCCGCATCTGCTTCCATGTGCCCTGCGTGCGTCGTTCTGCTTCCGTGCGCCGTGCGTGCGCCGCTCTGCTACGGTGCGCTGCGCGCCCTTCCTGCTATTGTGCGCCGTCTTCAGCTTGCTATTGTGCACCGCTGACATCATTTTTCCCTCTGCTAACGTCATATCTGCATAGTAGCCCCCTTTCCTAGCTATTTTCGACCTTTCGGACTCACTAGTATGCTCTGTTTTACCAAATTTTGCTTCTACAGGCCCGCTCCTATATATTTAGGCCTACTCCATTTTTACTATAGATCGCCATGATGCCTCACATCCGATTTCTTTTCTTCTTAATGGTTCCAATTATGTACTATGGACCTAAGCCATGTCTTCCTTCCTTAAAGGATGGAAACTTTGACGTATTATCACCGGGGATGTGACCAAACTGGTGATAGAGGCCGATGAATCTACTGCCACATATACAAACCGACTCGAAGATTGGGACAGTAAAAACTACCTGATCATTACTTGGCTTCGGAATACCTTTGTTCTCTCTATTAGTCTTCAGTTTGGCTATTTTCAGCTTGACTCTGTTTCCAATCCTGCTAAAGACATTTGGGTTTTTTTGAGAGATCGATACCAGACTACCGGTCTTGCCCATCAGTATCAACTTTAGAGTCAACTTCACCGCATGCGCCAAGAATCTAGTCAGTCTATTAACGACTTTCTTTCTCAAATGTACTCTGTTTGGGACCAACTTGCTTTCTCAGAAGCGACATGGCCTCACCAAGAAGATGCTACCTTATTCACTACCTATCGTAATCAGCAGCGGTTGGTCCAATTTCTCATGGCTCTCACTTCCTCTTTTGATCCCGTGCGTGCCTCTCTTCTTCATCGCCTTCCATTGACCACTCCTGAACATGCTATTTCTGAGCTATTATTTGAGGAGACTCGTCTTGGTACTCTCCGGACTCATTATGTGGACAATGTTCTTGCCACTCCTCAGTCACGGCCCTCACCAACCCAACGGTCCACTGTTTGCATCTATTGTCAGAATCGGGGCCTTCCTTCTACTCATCTTTTGGTTCATTGCCTTGTCCGATCTTGCCAATATTGCAACAAACTTGGTCCTGGTCATCTGCAGCGAGATTGTTTTTGCAATCCATCCCGGTCATCTTCCACAAGCCACTCCTCTCGCGGTGGCTCTTTAGGGAGAGCTCTCATCGTCAGTTTAATCGCACTACTGCTGCTGCCTCTGAAGATTTCTCTGAGTGTCCTGCTCCGTTGGCCCCTATTTTTTCTCAAACTAATGTTGAGGCCATGTTCAAAGAGCTTCTCTCCAACTCTGGTACACCTCCTCCTATTGCTTTGTCTGTGACTCTAGGTAACTCTTCTTGGTATTTTGACTCTGCCTGTTGTAATCATATGACTTCCAGCTCTACTATATTCTCATCAATCTCTCACTCTGCTCATTTTCCCTCCATTTATACTGTTGATGGTTCTCTCATGTCTGTCAGTCATGTTGGGACTGTTTCCACATCTCAGTTATCTTTACCTCAAGTTTATCATATCCCTATTCTAACCTTAAACCTTATCTCTATTAGTCAATTATGTGAGCTTGGTCTAAACGTCACCTTTTCTGCTAATGGTTGTTTGGTGCAGGACCCTCAGATGGGATAGACTATTGGGATCGGCCGTAAGCATGGACGCCTCTATGAACTCATTCAACTTCATGTTCCAGACTCCCCATAGATCGTTGCTCCTGCATCTGCTTCCTCTTTATCTCCTTTTCATCTTTGGCATTGTCACTTACGACATATTTCTGTTAGTTGCTTAAAGTCTTTGGTTTCTAGTGGTCAATTGGGTCATGTACTTCAAGATACTTTCGATTGTATACCCTGTCAACTTGCAAAACAACTTGCTTTATCTTTCAATAAAAGTACTTCTGTTTCTCGTGCTTTTTTTAATCTCATACATTCGGATATTTGGGGCTCATCCCCTACTACTACCATGGCGGGATCTCGTTATTTTGTTGTTTTTATTGATGATTATTCACGATTTACTTGGCTTTTTCTCATAAAAACTCGGTCTGAACTTAAACATCTTTATTATAGCTTTGCCAAAATGGTCCGCACCCAGTTTTCCAAAACCATTAAAATTTTTCGCTCTGACAATGCCATGGAATATCGGGATACCGATTTCCTTTCCTTTCTTCAGAGTCATGGTACTCAGCCTTATCGTTCCTGTGCTGGCACGTCCCAACAAAATGGACGTGCTGAACGGAAACATAGACATATTCTTGACACTACTCGCGCTCTCCTTCTCTCGTCTTCCTGCCCTGAAAACTTTTGGGGGAAACTGCCCTTACTGCTGTGTACACTATCAATTGTGTGCCTTCCCCTGTCATCCATAATCAAACTCCTTTTGAACGTCTACATGGCACTCCCCATCCATACACCAATATTTGAGTTTTTGGCTCTGTCTGCTTTGTTCTACTTCAATTCTCTCGTCTTCCTACCCTGAAAACTTTTGGAGGGAAACTGCCCTTACTGCTGTGTACACTATCAATTGTGTGCCTTCCCCTGTCATCCATAATCAAACTCCTTTTGAACGTCTACATGGCACTCCCCATCCATACACCAATCTTTGAGTTTTTGGCTCTGTCTGCTTTGTTCTAGTTCAATCCCATGAACACACCAAGCTTAAACCTCATTCTCGTCTTTGCTGCTTTATTGGATATGGGATTGAACATAAAGGCTTTCACTGTTGGGATCCTCTCTCTAAACGTCTTCGTATCTCCCGCCATGTAGTTTTCTGGGAGCACAAAATGTTTTCCTCTCTCTCCTCCTTTCACTTACCTGCACTCTCCATGCTAGTCGTCTTTACTAATCCTTCCCTCGATCTTTTCTCTAATAACTTTGATACAGGTTCCTCCTTCATCGAGACGCCCTTGTTGATCCCTGATCCCGACAAGACTGCTCTCCCTGATGGTCGATCTCTCCTTGCACCTTCTAGTTCATCTCCTCCTTCTTCGCTAGCACTTCTTCCTACCAATCCTTCCACGGGTCAGCCGCACTAGGCAACTCAACCACCTATTCATCTTCGTGATTATATTATGGGTCTGCTGTCTCTTTTACTTATGAACCTACCTCCTATCGTGAGGCTTGTACTAATACTCTTTGGCAGCAAGCTATGACTGATGAACGTCAGGCTTTGGACAAAACTCATACTTGGGATGTTGTTGATCTTCCTCCTGGCAAGACTGCAATTAGCTGCAAATGGGTCTACAAAATCAAGACTCATTCTGATAGCTCTATCAAGTGCTACAAAGCTTGTCTTGTTGCCAAGGGCTTCAACCAGGAATATGGCATTGATTATGAGGAGGCATTCTTTCCTATTGCTCGACTTACCTCTGTTCGCAGTTTGCTTACTATTGCTGCTGCTCGCCACTGGAAGCTCTTTCAGATGGATGTCAAGAATGCCTTCCTTAATGGTAATCTTCTTGAGGAGGTCTACATGCAACCTCCACTTGGGTCTACTTATCCCACTCATAAGGTTTGTAAACTACAGCGTGCCCTCTATGGTCTCAAGCAGGCACCCCGCACTTGGTTTGCTAAGTTCAGTTCTACCATTCATGACTTTGGGTTCACCTCTAACTCCTATGACTCTGCTTTATTTATACGGACTACTCCTCATGGTACCACTCTTCTCCTTCTTTATGTGCATGATATGATTATCACTGGTAATGACGCAGCTGGTATTCTTCACCTCAAACATTTTCTCCACCGTCAGTTTGAGATGAAGGACCTTGGTACTTTTAACTACTTCTTAGTCCTTGATGTCTCCCATGATTCTATTGGTTCCTATTTATCCCAGGGAAAATATGCATCCGATCTTCTGGCCCGTACTGGTCTTACCGATTGTAAAACTACCTCTACTCCAATTGATCCTCAGATTTGTCTCATTCCTCTTGATGGGGATCTCCTCTCTGATGCTACTCTTTATCGCTAGCTCGTTGCTAGTCTTGTCTATCTCACTGTGACTCGTCCTGACATTGTCTATGTTGTTCACATTGTTAGTCAGTACATGTCGGCTCCTCGCACTCCACACTATACTGCTCTACTTTGTATCCTTCGCTACCTTAAAGGCACTATGTTCCATGGCTTTCACTACTTTGCTTCCTCCTCTCTTGAACTGCGTGCCTTTTCTGATGTTGATTGGGCTGGGGATCCTATGGATCAACGCTCCACTACAGGTTTCTATTTCTTCTTAGAGGATTCTCTTCTTACTTGGCGCAGTAAGAAACAATCCCTCACTGCCCGCTCTAGTACCGAAGCTGAATACCGAGCTCTTGATGATACTACTCAGGAACTTCTCTGGCTTTGCTGGCTCCTTGCTGATATGGGTGTGTAGACACCCCATTTTTTACTGTCCTCAAGACTTGGATGCAATCGTTTGAACACTCGATGATCATCCATGTTCGTGTTCGTCTTGAGTTCTCGGAGGTTTCGGTCGTGCACCTTGCCTCAAGACCTCTCGACTTGTTTGCTTTGTGCTTGGTTGTATACCAAACACTTGTGTTTTTGCTTCTGAGGGTAGGGAATGACTTGTTGGCCATCCCCACACCTCACCGGCCTTGGCTTGAGGCCACCGGCCCTGTTTTCTTACTACCGGTCAAATATTTTGGTCGGTCGACAGTGTTTTTGGTCGACCGACCATTTTTGTTGGTCAATCGGCCATATTTTCCAGTCGACCCCTGTTTATCTACTTTATGCAGATATTTAGTGCTAGCTGGCACAGCTGGCACGCACAATTCACCCCCTCCATACACGTGTATGGAGGGATTTGTCTCTTTCTTAGCTTGTTTTGGAAGCTTTGCAAGATGGGAATTCTATACAGAGGGAGCTTCTCCTCCCTCCTCAAGAGTTCCAGAGGTTTGAAATTACGGTTAGAAATAGTTGTATCTATCTATCTCTATATCTCCCTCTCTTTACATATTTGTGTGTATATGGTTGTTTTGTTCATACTTTTGCACACAAACACCTAGCATTACACCATCCACTTGGAGCTGAGGTCCTTGGAGGTTGATTTTGGTGTTCTTGGGTTTCTTTGGACTCAAAAAAACCTGCTGGACCATTGTTCTTGAAGAAGGTCTACAACGGTGAGTGTTCTTGCTTTAGTTTTTCCATTTTTGCACAAGCTTTTAACCTACATTGCATCTATTTTTAAGCTTAGTGTATAACTGAGAAAAGTTTTGTTTTTACTTGCTTTTGAACTTTGTTTAAGGTCACTTTGAGGTTTAAGGTTGTCTCCCCCCTCCAAGGCCTTGTTTTAGGCCATCTCTTTTGGCCCTTGTTCTTAGCTTTGCATGACCTCTCTACCACTAAAATCCAGAGGATTTTCAGTGGTGGGGAGGTGGTTTTGAGGTCTCAAATAGGAGAGGGTCATCCCCTCTCCTTGTTGTCTTGAATGCTTGCATAAGTGGCTTATGTTGTAGCTTGTATGCTTAGCTTGTTTTGGCTTTATTTTAGTGTGTATTAGACCTTGTTTTGCCCTGATACATCTCTGTTTCAAGTTGGTTTAGACATACCATGCATGCTTTGTACACTTGTCTTGTAATCCCATGATTTGCCTTAACATGCACCATGTTGTAACATGTCTTGCCTGACTCCATGAAGTTTTTATGCATGTTTTGGCATGCTTTAGGTCTGATTTTGGTTGTTTGGGTCATCCATGGCTTGCTTTGTATAGCAACCATGCAACCTAGCTTGTATGCTTTGAGTGTTGTCTCCTCTACCATGCTCTATTTGCATCATTTCAGTGGTTTGGCACCATTAGTTATGATATTTCAGTCCTTGTTTCATGCTCAAATACTTGCATTTATCACCTATTCCATGTCTTGGATAGTTTGTGTGGTATGCTCCATGATTGGGTCATTGTGCATGCCTTTAGACTTAGGCCATTTAGATGCCATCTAAGTGGGTTTTTGGGCTCATTTTAGCATGTCATATCTCTGATTTTGGTCGCCTAAATCATGCGATGTTTGGTTGTCTTAGGTGTCGTGTAACACCTCTTTGGTGGCCTTGTATGCCTCATACCTTGCCGCTTTTGTTTTAGCTTATTTTAGCTTTGGCCATTGCATGTTTTAGGCTTACTTTGGCATGATTTGGAACGGTTTTGGTCCACTTTGGTCATTTGTTTCATGTGTCACATGATCATGGTTTGAGCCTTTGGGCTAGTTTCAAGCTTTTTGTGAATGACTTGTTTGCATTATTAGGTTGATTTGGCATCATTCCTCGCATGTTGTTGCATGCATGTCTTGCATGTTGTCGCATGCTTGCTGCATTTTACCTTTTGTTGCATGCCATGTATGGTTGCATTGTTTAGGTCATAAGCTTATTGACATGTTGTCCATGTTGCATCTTGCATGCTTAAGTTGCATTTTGCATGCTTGTTAGCTTGCGTCTTGTCATATGCTTGATATGTTGTCACATATTATTACATGTTTGTCTAGGTTGCATTGCATTTGGCATGCTCATCGCCTTAACATGATCATGTTGCATTAGTCTTGCTTGCATGCATGCATCTCTTGCCTCTTGAATCAAACATGATAGAGGTTAGAGGCCTCTTATTTGTCTTGTGTGCATTTCATTTGACATTGAAATTGCGCACTTGGCCTCTTTGGCCATCATGCATCGAAACGCGTGATTGATGGCCCGAGGGTCGAGGACCACACTCCTTTGAGTTCATAACATGATAAGGAGGGTGGTGGTGCAAATATTGCATTATAAATGCTTTTCCATGCTCTGTCTGTCCTCTGCTGCTGTCAACTAGTGTTCTGTAGGAGGAGATGGCTGGTCGGCAACTTTCAGTGCCGGCCGACTACCAAAATAGTGCCGATGATATAATTTTTGGTTGATGACCATAATTCCTTGGCCGGTGGTGTTTCCTCTTGGTCGGTGATCTCCCACAGTGCTCAGGGAGTAGTCCAGAAGTAACCTTGACACTTGTGCAGTCCTCAGAGGTGCAGAACAGTGTAAACAGAGGCAACATGAGCATGGCGATGGATTTCCGAGCGAAGCCAAGCGTGCATGCATTCGTCCCTCTTCCCGAGGATGTTTTACTACTTTCAGTAATTTAATTAATTTGTTTAATTAATTAAGAGTCTGTAATATTTAATTAGCTTGTTAGTTAATTAATTTGTATTATTCATTCAGACCCTCCGAGAGAGGGCAATTTTGTAATAAGCGTGCGTGTGTGTGATGCATGTCTT
>NW_021024952.1:1527218-1538724 GCF_004153795.1 Camellia sinensis
AGTTATCTTCACCTTCAACCCCTTCTCATTTCTTGCTCTTAACTAACCTTACCACGCGCTACATCTCAAATCGTTATGGGATTAGCTCTCCTAGCGCATGGGTTGTATCAAAGATATAACGATAACCTTAAGCGCAAGTACAAAGGACTCTCGACATGCTCTGCCTACCCCTCAATCTACTTCATGCTGCGTGATTGCTTAAAGATGCAACGAGAGGACCACGCGACGAGTATACCAGCTAAAACAGACAAACCCCATCATCACGTAAAACACTAATCATGATCATACTTTCTCAAATTCCAAGTGAATCACGTTACAAACAAACTTAGTAACTCGAAGTTGGCTAACTGCACTAATTCAACTGACATCCTCTAGATTTAAGACCCCCAAGTTTCAACCCATATTCTACGGCTGCATTTTGCTATGCCGATGCCATTGCCATGACTTCCAACACAAGGCTACTGGTTAATTAACATACATATGAATTACCATCAACGTGATCTCCTATGTTTTGCTTGTGTACTACTAGCGTAACGTTATGAGACGTTATATACCAAATCCCATGCTTATGCGATAGTAAAATGTGGTGTTTCCAAATACCACCGCGCACATAGCATGACTGTCATATACCAATCAAAGTACCGGTACTCGTGTAACTGTATCATGTGACTATAACTTTATATCGCACTCCCCCTTTGGCTATAAACGGAAAGTTACAAATATAATATCCCACCGCGGGACACAAAAGAGGAGGATGGTTGCAAGCGACTTGCAGAGCAGGTTACCTGAGATTGCACAAAAAAGACTAAATGCATCGACAATTTGCAAGGATTACTAGCTCCGCTTAAGATTATGCACATAGACAGCGCTACTTAATAGCCGAAAACACGGCGCTAGACAAGACATATACAACACCCAATTCTCTGACACACCAATCCAGCGGCATCAATGTGAACAGCTTAGAATACCACCAAATTATAGCGAACCTCAGGTCTATACTTGTTTTGCTGACTGTCGTCCCCGCCCAAAACAATCAACTACTAAAAAATATCTAAGACCCATAAAACCCTTAGCCCGGTCTGTCGACATAACGCACGCATCTCAAACGTTTTCCAAACTAGATATCAACATTATAGCCTTAGTCACGCGGAAGATCCTACCGAATCTACAGACAATAACGACCGCGAGCAAGGAGGTGGTCTTCAAGCTGAACCTATAGCCAGGAAGAGCGTCGTAGCCCAGGTATTCACAGAGCACGAAGTAACGAGGAGGAGGCAGACTATCTTGAAGCTCGATGAACACGGAGCCACAACGTGCGCCATGGTAAATTCAGGGGAATGCAACCGATTTCTGGCCGTTCAGAGCCCAAGCGTTATCCTTCTAAACTTTCTGATCACCAAATAAATATTTAAGTGGCTCGCTTGTAATCCTAAATCAGCCTAATCTGGCCAGCAGCAAACAGCCCAGTCCACATCGAGATTTGGCACTTCTTTGCTCAAACCCAAAACAGAAAAAACCTGCATTTCGCAAAAGAGCTAGAAAGATTCATATCGAGAACTCATTGGACATCGTTTGGTGATCTTTTAGTCAGTCTGTGTACCGTAGCCACGCGAGATCAGATTTGAGACCCGTGACATTTTGAGTCGGGGAATCCTACGCACAGACATGAATAAGTTAAGTTGGAAGCACTCCTACCTAGAAACAAACAGGACACTATTCATTACTCGCGAACGTTCATTCATGGGTATGATTTCCAAACGAGCTCCACAGGGTCTCTTTCTTCTGCCAGCCGTACCTCTTCCCATGATAGTGCCACCTCAGTGCCTATTTCAAGTCTGGCTCCACAACTTTGATGTTCTCTCTCCATGACAACGCAAACAGCCGCTCTCACCTATTGGAGGTCAAAATTACTTGTCGCTATTCCTTATATTAGTCCCAACAGATCGGATGGACACGTTATACGTAAGACTGTCTTTCTTCTCCCCACCTCCCCACAAATCTTCACTTCTGAACCAAAACCCCCCGAATCAACCTCGCTGGAATTAATACTCCCCATCAACCCTGTCATGGCTCATCCCTCCCTGCACAAAATGCGCGCTTGCAGTGAATCTCGTTCAAAACTCACTTGTGAATCGTGCACGTATCATCCCTCTCGGTTTCGCCGGAGGGAGTTATTACGCTCGCAACATGTATTTTATTCACGTACCAATCAGAGAATATATGATTTGTAAGTATGGAAATATACAATGTAGAATATACGATTAGCTAATTATCCAAACACGCCTGCCGTCCAAAAGGACACAGAAAACACACCTACAAAAAGACCCATCTATACTAATGTTATCTACAGTCGCTATCTAAGCTTCTCATTGACTAAGAATGATCTCAGTCTACGCCTCTCGCGGGCTCCTACGCTCCTCTGACACACTAACACGCGAAAACTATCACCCTTCCCAAGTCCCCAATACATTACTCCACCAAAATCAATAACAAAAAAACACAGATCATTCAGCTTTCATACCTCATCTCGCTCCAATATACTCAATATCACCCTCTAGCAGTGAGACAGAATAACATACTCAATATAGGGAAGATGAGCTCACTGTGCTTTATGGGGGTATTGGATGACCGGCAACGCAGAATGAATTTTTAAAAAAATAATTTGTGGAGAGAGAGGATTTCAGACAATTTATAGTATGCATGGTTCTATATGAGAGAGATTTGGTTTGTATATTTATTATGTTATAACAGGAGGAGATAGTTAGATCCTAAGTATGTTTACCTCGGAATGACTTGACTATCTCTGTTTTATACCAATCATGTTAATTGGCTAGATAATAGTCGCCATGACAGCAAACAGAAGGAAACCAATAGAAACAAAAAAGTGATGAAGAAAAAATGATGTGAGAATGAAAAGAGAAAGATGGATATGAATATGCACTGTGATCAAGAGCAGAAACAAAAGCTGAATTTTAGACCACACCTATGTCTCCCTTGGAAACGCATTACAAGCGCCATAGAACGAGCTTTTTTCACCAGAAAGATTATTTCCAAATACACTCACCATACCCTTTACAATAATCTCAAACCATATCACTATCCTCAGTGTTTGTATCATTCAGACTTACTTACAAAAGACACTTACCCCCTTCAAAAGCACACACAAACGAAAAGCTGATCAAAAAATAAAAGCCGAATTATTTTTGGTCAACAGTCACCAATGATTCAAAAGATCCCAATAATAAATAAGGGTATCTCTTTACACAACCATTCTCAAAACAAACTCTCAATATTTGTTACGCACATACATCGAATCTATTATAATATCGTAGCGACCGAATAAAAGCCAAGTAGCTCACAAGCTGTCCTCGCCGGATGCAGTTGTAACCCGGTGCCAGATCCACACTAGGTGACCTAATCCCATTTTGGGGTGTAACTCTAGCTCATTGAGAGACATGGCAACACAAATAACAAAAACACAATGACTCTCCATTCCTAAGTAGTAGTGAAGGCAGAACTAATAACGTTATGGGAAAAATTCACAATAGGAACACTATAAAAGAAAAATAAAACCCAGCTAGGGCCAGACAAAATCACCATCAATCAGTTGGGATTTGACAATACCGCTGTAATTGAGCAGCTACAGTGTGCTCGAAGTATCTCGCAAACATGTCACACACTCACTCAAACACCAAGTAGGCCAATGAGTAGACTAGTCAGCGAACAAGGTATACCCATACAACACTTGAGAGTTATAAAATAAAAAAAAAATTAAAAAAAAAGAAATACAAAAAAATAGGAGAGACTGTGATCCCACCATATCACGGCAAAATCAATTTCGAGGGTCACATGGGTTTGACATATAATCTCTCTCGGCCTCTAGACTTGGTCATAATTTGTAAGTACTAATAATTCTTGCTCTGCACCCAAAATATAAGATTTGAACTATGAATGCTATCTTCAACTCCAAAGACTGGAATCAGTCATAATATCATTCCACATTATTATACCGTTTTATGTATTTTGATAATTATGCTCGAAGATGTTAAAGACGGAGCCCTCCACACATCAGCAAAATTTAATTTAACAATTAAATGGGACGAAGTAAAAATATGTCATCCTAAGTACATATCTTACGTTCTATCAAATACTGTTACCAACAATAAATCGTAGGTAACTAATGCTTAGCTCGCGAAGACGATATCATAATCAAATTCGTACATACAGACCGTAAGTAAAAAAAAAAATAGATTAGGAGCGTACCTCGTCTACAGTTCGGGATGTATACCTATTGTCACTCAATCCTATAATTGTCAACTACTTTATAATTAAGCAATAATTTTACAAATTATGCACTAATTGCTTATAGTTGTGTGAGATGCAGCAGATGTGATATCTAAGGTATCAAGAAGCTCTACAATATACGTGCTGCGACGACAGTGAAATGTCTCGCCAAGTTACCACAAAAAGAAAAAGAGACTCAATGATGATTAATGTTACAAGTCTATGATTTTAAGATGATTTGCGATACAAAACCTATCTACACTATTCATTTTCTGCACTAAGAAACCATTTATATATTGGCTGTAAAATGCTTTTTAAAATATTTAAATTTTTAAATTAAATAATTTTGGACGAATAATAACCAGATCATCATACCCTAAAAATCTATAGGGTAACTAAATCTGCTATACCACATCTATTAGCTAATGCAATTATAATCACTCAATTGTATGACTGATCTTTTCCATGGTTTACTAGGTCGATTCTCTTTGTAGTTCCCAACAGGGGTTATTATCATATAGACAAGCTCAAAAAACGTATGTTAATGTAAATAATCTGAATGGTCCTTTAATTAGTCCATAAATTTATAGTCTGCAATATTATATATATTTCTTATAATTTGCATCAATAAAGACCACAAATACAAAATGAACATATGAATATTCTTGAAGCTACAGGCAAGTAAATACTATATTTAATATTATATAGTTACTATGTAGAAACCAGAGGAGATATTGAAACATCACATTCATCGCGCCCTATTCAGCGCTCTCAACAGATGGCTGAATCTCTACCCGCTATTGTGTGTTATTTTTTTTTTTCATAAATTCATTTCCCAGCAATAATTCACTCACCTACTTAAATAGATTATGAAATGCTAAGCTAACTGTGCAGTTAGACTTACAGGAGCCAACACTTGTGAGGATTAAAATGGGCAGAGAAAATAATTATGAAATCAAAACAATGTGCAATACAGGGGAGCAATAAACTGCTAGAAAGTAACAGAAGGGAGAGACAACAACCCACAAACAAAAGTTATAGTTCCAGCTATAAAAGCGAGGGTCCGAAAGAAGGAGAGGTGTGAAACTTAATACACAAGACACATACAGTATAGGTTCTTATAGATTTTATTTTCTAATTCTAGACTCTCTCTCTCCCTCTGCTTCCGCTATTTTAGTAGGTTATTTTAGTTTTTAGCTATTTTAATAGGCTAAAATTTTTATGTTTGGGAAGATGATTAGATTTTTTTGTGGTTGGATGTGATGTTTGTGAAAGAAAAAATAAAATAATTATAGATTTGATGTGACATTTTATTTTATTGACTATTTTAACTTATTTTATTTTTTAATGCTATTTGAGCAAAAAAAAAAAAGCTCTTCCCAAACACCCCTATATGTCAGCAAGTTACCACATGGGAAAAAAAACTCTCAAAAACTAACGGAAAATTGACGGATGGTTTGAAATTCTCCCTCCTCTCACTTGCTTTTAATAACATATTTTCTCTCTCCCCAATTAATTTTACTTTTTTTTTCCTAGTGTTTAGTATATCTTCAAACAATTATTTTATGTTTTCTTTTATTCGAAATTTAAAAATAATATACGGTAAAATTTATAACTACATTAAGGAAAAAATTATTCCTAACGACATATTTTTACTTCTATATAAATACGTAAAAAAATAAACTTGAAAAAGGTAGTCAATATAATATTATACATTAAGTAAAAAAATGTAGTTAGCAATTATACTTACATAAATTTACTATTTTAAAAACATTTTATTTTGCTTGCTTATATTGTTAAACATTATATTATATCAAAGATGAAAACTCTCAAAGTAAGCAACCAAACAAGCAAACAAGTAGAATATAATGTTTAACAATAGACTTTTAAAATTTTGCAATAAAATTTTACAACTTTCATTTTTGCTAAGAAAATTTTATTTGGTTAAAATGCTTTTAAAATATTTTTTTTTAAAAAAAAAAATTGAAATTAAAACTATAGTAAATTTATGTAACTATAATTGCTAACCACATTTTTTTACTTAATGTATAATATTATGTTGACTATCTTTTTCAAGTTTATTTTTTTTAAGTATTTATATAGAAGTAAAAAAATGTTGTTAGGAATAAAATTTTCCTCACTTTAGTCATAAATTTTAGTCGTATATTATTTTTAAATTTTGAATAAAAGCAAACATAAAATAATTGATTGAAGACATACTACAGTTTTATATTTATTTTTCTGTGTAAAAAAAATATTTAAAAATCACAATTCATATATATATATATATATAATTATAAACACAACTCATGCATAGCACGAGTGGAACACTTGTAAATAAAATAAAATAAAATAAAAAAGTGAATTAATTGGGGGAGAGAGAAAATATGTTAGTAAAAGCAAGGGAGATGAGGGAGAATTTCAAACCATCCGTTAGTTTTTTAGAGTTTTTTTTCTCACGTGGTAACTTGCTGACATATAGGGGTGTTTGGGAAGAGCTTTTTTTTTTTTGCTCAAATAGCATTAAAAAATAAAATAAGTTAAAATAGTCAATAAAATAAAATGTCACATCAAATCTATAATTATTTTATTTTTTCTTTCACAAACATCACATCCAATTATAAAAAAATCAAACCATATTCTCAAACACAAAAATTTTAACCTCATAAAATAGCCAAAAACTAAAATAGCCTACTCAAATAGTAAGTTTCTAAACATCCACATAATCTGACTTCTTGTGTTTTGTCCATCTCTCATTGGTGGAAAGGTACCACTTGTGCCTGCCAATGTGATATCCTATCCACACGCAAATATTTCTCTAGAGGAGAGAGAGGGGATAGGAATGGAGTACAGAGAGGTTTTTAGGTTCCTAAACAAACCGTGTCAAAGAGAAGAGGACAAGAGATTATCGCATCAAAGAGGAGACGAGACCCTGTTCAAAAAAAAAAAGAAAGAGAAGAGGACAAGAGATTATCGCGTCAAAGAGGAGGTGAGATGAGCTAAGCTGATATTTGACTCAGTCTCTCCACAATCACAATCTCTCTCCACTTTATGGCTTCTTTTTGAATGGGGTCCTTACGTGTAGGTTCTAATAAGTGGATTTATTATCAAATAAGTCTTATGAAAAAAAAAATTGTTATAAAAAAAGTCACTAATTGTAAAATTTTAACGACAATTTATAAAAATTAAGATAAAAAAATCGCTAATAATCAATTTTTAGTGACGTATGTAAAAAATTGTCACAAAAAATTTATTTTTAGTGACAATTTTATCAAGATTTGTTTTCAATGGGACTTGATGAAAATTAAGTCTAACTATTAGGATTTATTGGTAGTTTATCGTTTTTTGAAGTTGGTTATTTTAATTTTTAATTATTTTAATAAATTAAAATATTGAGAGGAATTAACTGGAGAGAGAGAGAGAAAAAAAAATGTTATTAAAGCAAGCAAGAGGAGGAAGAATTTCAAACCGTCCGTGAATTTTCCGTTAGTTTTTGGGAGTTTTTTTTTTTTTTGGATGTGGTAACTTGTTGACATAAGGATGTTTTAGAAAGATGATTAAAAATTAATTTTTTAATTTTAAAATTTTTTAATTATTTTATGTGAGAAGCAATGTGATCTAAAATAGGCCATAATCCGATCTCTTATCGATGGAAAGGTACCACCTATGAGCTGCCAACGTAGTACCCTATCCACACCAAAAAGTTTCTCATATATATTTAAGAATCTCTTTGGCTTGTATTTTACAGTTTCTTTCCAAAATATCCTTTCTTGTGTTTTAATTACAGCTTTGTCTTATTGTGCTTATTGTAATTGGTTTATTCTTGAGGTTCTTTCTTTGGCTTGTATTTTGCAGTTTCTTTCCCAAGTATCCTTCCCTGTGTTTTATTACAACTTTGTCTTGTTGTACCTATTGTAATTTTCTTAATTTTTGAGGTTATTTATAAACACACTTTTATTTTCATAAATTTACTACTTTGATCCTATTGATAGTTGTATCCTGCTACTTGCTACTTATGTATGTCATATGCAGACCTTATCCAATTGTCGTTTCTGATAATTATATTTTTATATCATAATTTATTACATGTAATAATTATATTATTAAATAAATATAAGTGACAAAAACACTATAGGCCAATGCAATTATCACACAAGATAAGTCATATCAAACTAAACCTTAAACCCCATCAAATAAGGTCGGTTACAAATTATCACACAAGATATGATAAGTAAAATATAATATATAAATATAATCATTATAATATCATTGGTAGCACAAAATCAAATATTGTTTAGGAAAATGAAAATTTAATTGTTAGTATTGTAAAACCTTAGCCTAATAACCTTAAGATTATAGGTTTAAGTCTTGGGATAACCATTTTGTGTACTATGCTGAAGGTTATGTGTGCACTTAATCTTTTCTCTCACAAATACACATTAATGTATACTAGTTAAGCGTTGTTTTTTACCTAAGAAATGGCACCTTAAACTTTTAGATCTTCTGAATTTTATTTTTTTTTAATCTAGCAATTACAAAAAAACAATTTCTCATCTCATCCAAATAAAAAATAGGGTAAATTACAAACATGTCCCGGGATTTGTTTAAAATACTAATTGCCCTTTGTAATTTCGAAAAATACATCTCACCCTTTCAAGTTTCTAACCGTATAACAAATGACACATTTTATTAATAAATCATCAAGTCAATAAATAGTTTTCAACGATATCATAAATATATTTTAATTAATAATAATTCAAATAATTTTATTATTGTATAGGAGAGTAGTTAGAAATTTTATTTACTTTTGTTAATTCTATTAAATAAAAAATTATGATAAGAGAATATTTGTAATTTTTCAAAACAGATAGGGCAATCCATAGTTTAAAAAAATCTCAGGAGGTATATTTGTAATTTATCCTAAAAAATATGATAATAAAATCCATTCATTTTATTTATTTATTTATTTATGTCTTGTGATTGTATCTATATTTTTATCATAAATCATTTATCATTTATTTTTGTGAGTGACTTATTTGGTTTGTATCTCAAGATATAATTTTTGAGAAAAATTTTCAAAATTTTGTTTAGTTCAAATTTTTTTGAATTTTTTTTTCAAAATTACTTTCTCTCTGTTCTACACATCAATCAAATCTCTCTCATCTCTTCTTCTGAATCACTTTTTCTCTTACACAAATCTACTCAACTATAACAAAATATCAAATCATTTCAAACTCTTAAACCCCAAAACTATTTTCAAAATATACAACTAAACAAACCCAAAAAAATTTCTAAACTCTCTCCCCAAATTTTGTTTTTGAAAATTTATCTCAAAACACAAACCAAACACACCCATAATTTTTGAGAAAATTTTTTAAAATTTTGTTTGGTTCAAATTTTTTGAAAAACAATTTCAAAATCATTTGGTCTCTTTTACACATCAATCAATCACTTTTTTTTCTCTCCTCTCTCTTTCTCAATCACTTTTTTTTCTCATACACATCTACTTAACTACAACAAAATATCAAGGGAAAATTACAAATACCTCCCTACTAGAATTTTTTATTTAACAAAATTAATTGAAAAAGTGAAATTTCTAACTGTTCACATATACAATAATAAAATTATCTGAATTATTAATTGAAACAAAATTTTAACATTATTAAAAATTGTTAATTAACTTAATGATTTATTAATAAAAGGACCTATTTGTTATAAAATTAGAAACCTTAAGGGGCATAATGTAATTTCTAGAATCACAAAGGGTAATTTGTAATTTAAGTAAACCTCAAGGGGTGTGTTTGTAATTTACCTAAATATAAAATCATTCCAAACCCTCAAACTCCAAAACTATTTTTAAAATGAGTAAAGTTTCGTAGCTCGAGAAAAGAAGGGGTCGAATGGCCCGACCCCCTCTCTCCCTCTCTCTCTCTCTCTCCTCTATTCTCCTCCTCTGTCTTGGTCCTCTTCTTCTTCTTCCTTCTCAACTGCAACGGTGGGCTCTCTCTCCCTGCGGTGGTGGGCTCTCTCTCTCCCTCTCTTCCATTTTCTCTATTTCTTTCGCCTCTCTGTTACCAGTTTCAAAGAGGGAAAAAAAATTATCCAAACGTTTGGTTTGGTTTTGATTTTGAGTTTTGATTTTTTTTTTTTATTTTGTGGGTTTTGGTTTTGATTTGATTTTGGATTACCCTTCTCTGTGTGTGTACACAGATCTATGTATATACACACACAGATTTGTTCTCCTCTCTCTACTCTTTGTTCTTTACTTTGTTTTTTTTTTTTTTTACGAATATGTTCTTCCTCCTTTCTTTTCTTTTAAAAATCTGTTGGCCGGCCGGAAGAGGAAGGAAAAAGAGAGAGGAAAGGAAGAAAAGGAAGAAGAGAGGGGGAAGGAAAAGGAAAAACAAAAATTGATTTTGATTTTGATTTGAGTTTGGATTCAGAACAGAGGTTTGAGTTTGGATTCAAAATAGAGGAAGAAGAGAAAGGAAGGGAGGGGAAGAAGAAGGAAGAGAAAAAAAAAATGAAAGAAAAAGGTGCCAAAACGACGTCGCTTTGGCACCTCGAGCCATTCGGGCCTTGGTAAATTCGAGCTACGAATCGCTGTTGTTTTAAAATATATAGCCAAACAAATCAAAAAAAAAAAAAAATTTAAACTCTCTCCTCAAATTTTTTTTTGAAAATTTATCTCCCAAAATCAAATTTACACATTTATTTATTTTATCAAATTAATTTTTGTTATGTGTTTGAATGATGATCATGTAATATGTGGTTATTTTTATTTCCATTAAATTAGGTTCTATTTTTTCAAAAGTCAAATATGGCAACAATTTTGATATCATTATTATATCAATCCATTTAATCAAAAATTTCAAAACTAAAAACATTTCAAATATTAAATATATCAATTACACATTAAAAGCCTAACAATCACCATTACATGATTATCATCCAAACAAATAATGAAAATTAATTTGGAAAAATAAATAAATAAATGCATAAAAGAATTATTAATTTTAAATAATTTTATCTTTGGTGGGTAGAAATAATTTTTAAAAATTAAAAATATTTTTTTTTAAATTTATTTTTGTCAAATTAGTTTGTATTTTATCAAATTGATGATTTTGCCATTGAAATTGAGTAATGATATCTTCAATTGTCCTTATTTGGAATAAGATTCAAAATTCATGGTCAAATGTGTCACAATTGAAAAGTCAAAAAC
>NW_021024952.1:1540924-1577223 GCF_004153795.1 Camellia sinensis
TGAAGTTTTTGGGCCAAAATGTCACTTTATAATGTCTGTTAGCGACCTGGTCGCTCGAGCGAAGGAAGCTTGGCTCGAGCGTGGAAAAGAAGCTCTCAGATTTTCTGAAAAACGCACTCTTCACTCGAGCGAAGAAAGTCTCACTCGAGTGAGCATGCTTCCAACATAGAAACTCAAAATTCAAACAGGTGTAACTTTCTCGTTCGGACTCCGTTTTAGGTGGTTCTTGGGTCCAAATTGAAGCCCCGGAAATAAGCTTTACAATGGTTCTAGTTTGACATCAAGATTCAAAGTGTGGAGAGAGAAATGATAAAAGAGAAGACTACTCACGAACAACTATTGGAATTTAGAGTTTTTAATCCAGTCTCGCCCAACCATTATTGTAACACCTCAACTAAGGTTCAAATATCGACTAGGAAGGTTCTCAATTTTGATAATGAAAGGGTCTAATATAACTCCATTATACCAAGAAGTACAGAGTGTTTACCCTATTTCATTTGAATAAAAAAAAAAAAAAAGACTTATTCAAAGCCATTTATTGCATTTTATTCTTTTATTATTCTCCAATACATAGAAGCTTCTTGCTACAGAAAGAAACTTGGTTTGGGGTGTACTAAAAAAGTGCACTTTTTATCTTTTTACGAAAAGATGTGCAGAAAAGTAGAGAGGTGATGTGATGGAAAAAAGATAAAAAGATAAAAAAAATGGATTATTTTGGTATTGCCAAACTTGGCCTTAGGCTAAAATAGTCAATAAAGATAAAATAGATTAAATTAGTCAATAAAATAAAATGTTACATTTAATCCATAATCATTTCACTTTTAGCGAAACAACTACCTTTCCAAATACAATTATTTTAGCAAAATTAAAATAGTCAAAAAACTAAATAGTCAACTAAAATAATCAACTTCCCAAACAGGACCAATAATGATAATGTCATATCATTCTTATTAAATTTTTTTGTATGAATTTTATGTATGTGTTACGGAGTGTAAATTTGGCTCGGCCCATGTTGGGCTTTATAGGCTCTTGCCAAAAAAAATCGGGTCGGGTCAGGAAATTAGGCCCAGACCCAGGGGGTATTTAGGCCTTGGGCTGACCCTTGGGCCTGGGCCTGGGCTTGAGCTCGGACTTGAACAATTTTTTTTTTTTTTACCAAAATTTTATTATTTTTTGCTATAAAAAACACTGAGTCTCAGGCGTGCCGGGCCTCAGGTCGAGCCTTGAGTGGGCCTTAAGCGGGTCGAGTTGGGCTTCAAAATGATGGTCCAGGCCATGGCCCAAGGTCTCAAGTTGGGTCGGGCCTAGGACCAAACGGGCCGGGCCCACCCCAAACCGCGAGGGGGACGTGGGCCATTTTTATACTCCTATATGTGTAGAATTTTTCTAAAGAAATATAAGATTTGCACAGTTGACTATAAAATTAAGATTAGCACTGCGGTTTCACTCAAAAGCCACATCATATGTATATAAAATCCATTAAACTAGCATATTAGGCTCCGTTTGAGAATTTAGTTATTTTAATTGGTTATTTAATTTTTTTAATTATTTTAATTTGGTTAAAAAATTGTGTTTGAGATGACAGTTGATTTTTTTAGTTAATTTGATGGTTATAAGAGAAAGAGTGAAATGATTATAAGTTAGGTGCGATATTTTATTTTATTGGCGATTTTAGCCTATTTTGTATTTATTAACTATTTTAGCCAAAAATCATCTTCTCAAACAAGGCCTTAGAGCTTCTCTAATCATTTATCTTTCTTTTATCAGATTTAAAATTGATAAAAAAAATTAAAAATCATTTATAATCCTTTTATTAAATAATCATCAAATCAAGAGAGTCATTTTTTAAAAAGATGAAATATTAGAAATGAATTTTTTTTTTATCAAATTTGATGAAAATAAAATTTTGGAATAAGATAGAAATTTTTAGAAAGATTTTAAGAAAAATTGATGAAAAGTTTGAAGCAGTTAATATTAAAATCAAACTTTTTACTCAATTTTTGAATTAAAAAATAAATATATAAAATAACCCTTATTTCAAAATACCTAAAATTCGGACCCACAAAGTAATTATAGTTGGGTATTTGTAATTAGTTCAAATTATAAGCAATCTTACAAATCAAAGAAAGTAATGGAAACAATTATCTTAAAACTAACAAGAAGACAAACACACAAAACCCATAACCTTTGACAAACCAAGACAAATTACGAAAAATGTTTTCCAACAAACAAGAATTGATGATTAGGTTTTGATATTGACAGAAAGGGTTAAAATTTTCTGAGGTAGCAGGATTATGATGCGGTGGAAGAGGAAAAACAACAGTAAGAAGGGACAAAACAAAAAGGCTAAAGCTGAGACAATATGTGACCGACGAGGACAATGAACACGCGAACAAGTCTACGGACCCAAATTTATGATCTTCAAAGATTTTCTGAAAAAGTGTAATTGAAATTGAATTTGTATAATATGAGATTTACGTATAAAATAAGAGTAATTATTGGATAGTTTAGAAGTATGATCACATAATATTTTATAGTATTATAATTAGTAGTGAAGGCAGAGTATTATGATTTTGTATTTGGTGATTGAGGAATATAAAGAGGCATGGTAAATGATGATTGGTGAAAAAGTATAAACACGTGATATTCTAGAAGTACTTAATAATTTCTCGTAAAATAAATTTAAATCACAAGAAGATAAATCTGAAAAATTCTTAAATAGTTCAATATAAATTTATAATATTATTACTATATATATATAGACGATTGTTTGACTTTTTTATTTTTTTTAATTTTTTGGTGGCTTTTTTAACTAAAAAAGCTGATTTTTTTGTGACTTTTTTTGTGTAAAAAAAGTTAAAAAGCCAAAAAAACTAACTTTTTTAGCAAGTTGCCAAAAGACATCGTCATGGCTCATGTTTCTCTACGAAAGACATGTGTTGCTGCCTTTCCAAATTTCTTAAAGGTATTTGAAATTATTATTAAAAATATTTATGTCTAAATATTATTAAAAATTTAAATATTATTTTGTTGACAACTAATTATATTTGAACATTTATATTTTTAGTAACAACCGTGTACTCTATATAATTAGACTCTTATAGAGATCCTAGAAGCTTTTGGTCTTATAATTGTAGTGTTGTAGTCACAAAGTCCATATTTCATTTACTATCGACCGATTCCATCTCCATTCTCGTTGAAGCTGTTACAAAGAAGTTTCTAGAACTCTGTGGAGAACATATGGATCTTGCATCAACAACAGTGATGTGAACGACATGTTCACCCAAGCGCCTTCCTTCGGGATCAAATCCAGCTCCGGCGAGGTTGACGCATCACAACCAGCCCAAGTGTTTGAGAAAAAGTTTAAGAGACATAGAGAGCTTCTCAAGAAGTTCACTGAAGCTACTGTGTAGCCCAACTATTCAAGTGTTATGAATTTTCAATCTATGGTACTTTCTGTTTGCACCAGTAACACAAATAATTAGTTGGTAATACGAATAAACAATGATGAACAATTGTGAGAGAGAGAGGATTTTTTTCTTCCCCTTCTGTTTTTCACTCTCATTGTGTTGTTTACGTTGTGAATTCTTGTTGTGATGCTTTGTGTTGGCTTTTTGATCAATTTTCTCTGGTTGAGTCAAAACACAATTTTCTTTGGTTTAGTCAAAATACAGAGAAAATTGTGAATAAATCAAAGAAAATTTTAATCTCTTTCTTTCAACTTAATTATTTTGTCTAACACTGGACCTTCTTCATTTAGAAATCCATTTGAGTGTTCGAATACCCAACATTTTTCATCTCACGAACAAGTTCACATTTTGTTTGTAGGTCCCTTATCTATATTTTGGAATACAGTACCTTCTCAAATGCAATCACGTGTTACTTATTCAGGCACTCTTTTGAGTATTTAGATAGGGTTGAGATAATAGTTGCCCATATGGTGGGTGGAGTTGATGCTTCCCTTAAGATGTCTCAAGGTTGGCCAGTGTCAAATCATGCATTAAAGTTGATATCACTCAAGCACTCCAGTCAATATTCAAAGGAAATTTCACCGAGCTTTCTCTGCAAGGTTGAGGTGAGCTATATTGTCCATTTTGCTCTTGCTTTAAACGAATAAAATCATTCACTTGACTTCAAAAGTGATCTTTCAAAAGGCACCTCTTAATTTGGGTCATCCTGCCCAAGTTGTTAAACATAAATATGCATTACTCTCCAAGAAATTTCAGCAATATATATTATTTTAGTTCATTTTTCACTATTTTCTTCACCTGGTTTGTTTGGTCTGGTCACATGGCAGTACTCAACTATGCATTCAAACACAAGTTCATTTACTATCCTACTACTATATCATTTTTTCACTATTTTCTTTACCTGGTTTGTTTGGTCTGGCCACATGGCAGAACTCAACTATGCATTCAAACACAAGGTCATTTACTGTCCTACTACTATATTTACGAACTTGTTGTATCCTTAGTCCAAAGCCAGAGAAATTTTAATTTTCTCTGGATTTCTGTGTGCTCTTTCAAAGAAATTTGTGTCTGATTTTATAATGCTTACACATCTCCAATACTAGATATTTAATTCATACATGAATGGAGAACTCTACAATTGTTCTAGAAATGTAACTTGAAACGTGTATAGAAACATGCATATTCATCTTCCACTCTTTAACTTCCCTGTAGGATGCATGAATCAAGTTTAATTTTAAAAATAAATAAATCTGGTGAGGTTTGAATTTAAAGCAAATTAGATTAATTGTTACTAAATAGGACTAGATATGTGCAGACTTGACAGTCAATTTTGATAATCTATCATTGTTTCTAGTTAATAAATTTTTTATTTATTTATAGTTGTTCTTGAAAACCCATCATTGGACCTTCTTCAGTTCAAGAAAAACATTAGCTCCATTTCATACAATCCATGAAAGCCTAGCTACATATGCTATAACAGAATCATATAACTTTCCCATAGTGGATATGCCAATTAATTCTTTTCACTATATACTATGATTCAATTTATGATTCTGGTGATTGTCTTCAAACTCAGAGAAATTTCAATTTTCTCTGGTTTGAACCCAGAGAAATTCTCTACATGTAATTTTGTGAATTTTCTCTGGATGTGGCGGCGGAGGAAGAGGAGGAAGAGAGTTGTCGTCATCATCGACAGCATTGAGATCAATCAAACCACACATCTTTGTGGGGAAATTTTCTAGAAGAAAAGAAAATGTGGAATTGAAAAGAAATGGAGGAGAGATTGAGATATGTTCATATATACGAATATAGATATACTGGGAGCAAATCAAATTAAATATTCTCTGGCCTGTGTGAATTTTCTCTGGTTGTGATCATTGTTTGTAATTTTGTGAATTTTCTCTGGCTGTATAAATTTTCTTTGCCTATGATCACTTTGTGAATTTTCTCTGGCTGTATGAAATTTCTCTGGTTGTATGAATTTTCTCTGGCTGTATGAAATTTCTCTGGTTGTGATCACTGTGTGAATTTTCTCTGTACTCTCTCTCAGATTCTCTTCTTTTTTTGGAATTACAACCATCTCTCAGCATGTTTGGCCCCTTTATTTATTTATTTAATATATCATCTTTTATATCACTTTTTTGGTAACAAATGGATTCTGGAAACAGTGTGAATATGCAATCTTCAAGTGGTGGAGATGAAGAGTATGATTCATGGACCGAGTCAATCTTTTCTTTCTTGAACCACAGTTTTGGCTCCATCTCCAACCACCCACAACCGCCTCCTCCACAACCACCACCACCTCTCTTCCACCACCAACAACCCACTTTGTTTGAATCTCAAGCACACAATCTCAGGCCTTTTTTCTTTTTTTAAATCTAGAGAAATTCTTGCAAAAACTAGAGAAATTCTCTGAAAATCCAGAGAAAATCTCTAAACTGGAATCCAAAGAATTTCTCTGGATCAAATTTTCTCTGGGGAGAATTTCTCTGGACCGAATTTTCTCTAGGCTGAAATTTCTCTGGATTGAAATTTCTCTGGTTCAATGTTGAGGGACCTTAGACATTATGAAAATATTAAATGTCCTTTATACTATAAAATTTTAATATCAGGGACCCTAAAAAAAAACCCCGTATTAAAAATATTTATGTCTAAATATTATTAAAAATTTAAAAATTTATTTTTTTGACAACTAATTACGTTTGATCATTTATATTTTTAGTAAAAACAGCGTACTCTGTATAATTAGACTCTTATAGAGATCCTAGAAGCTTTTGGTCTTATAATTGTAGTGTTGTAGTCACAAAGTCCATATTTCATTTACTATTTTGGGCTTTAAGCCTCATTTTTAGACTTTGAATTTTAAACTTTTTGACTCTTTTAAGTTTTTGTATCTACGGAAGTTGTCTATAGATTGGCTTTAAAGACTCTCTCTATCATCCAAGCAGCCACATGTCCACATCAATAATTGGCATCGAGAAGCTCAGAAGAAAAAGACAAATAGCCAGTCTATAGAAGATAAGGCCCCTTTTCAACGTGTAGCAAAATTCATGCCAAAAAACGACAACAACCATTGTAATTATTTGCATCTGTCAGTTGTAAGACTTCTCCTTTACTCACTACTTTAATAGAGTAGATGACCCCTACCCTACTCCATTAAAGAAAAGCTGTGAGAATCCTCACACGTGTTATAGTGTCAATTTTTTATTTTTTATTTTTTTTGAATCAAGAGGGAAGGATTGAATGATGTACGATGAGGCCCAAACCAGTACCCAACATCCTTATCCTAACTCTTTATTGATTCCTTCTTTAGTCGGTGTCTAAGAAGCGTGTCAGAAAAGCTGTATATAATTGTAGTTTTACAAAGACTTTTGGGTCTTTATCTTTATTAGTTTGTAGACTTTGTTTGTAGACTTCTGTAAACATTTGGACATATTGGGCCAATAGATTAGGTATAGTTTAGCCTTTTGATTTCGTTTTTCTTGAAGATGTATTGTATAAATTGGCATTCATGCCAACGGATGAAGCAAGGAAAATTCTTTCCACTCTTCGTTGCAAAATTTCTCCAACTTTTTGTCTAAAAATTCCAAGTGTTCAAGTCTTTCAAGGTTTTCCAGTATCTCGAAGTTTGTAATATAATATTTGTAAGTATAATGTATATTAATATGAAGTGTGAGTAGTCTCTCTTTTTCCTTAGATATTTCAAAAGGGTAACTCTTCTGTTCTAAAATTTATTTTCTTTTTGGGAAACTAAGTTTATGGAATGCTTGCTTCCTCATTAATATTACATGTTTTGAACCTTCATAGTATCTATTTTTTCTATTTCATTATTGAGTGACCTTAACTGAAGAGCCCGTGTGAGTCGTGGTTAGGCATTGATGGTAAATTGTAGGTAAAAAGGGAAAGGTAAGAAATAGAAAATAAAAATATACTATGTCAAATGACTCTTAGCTTCAAGGTGGGAGTACATGTAATGAAAGCAAACATCACTTAAAAGGAGTTTGCCAAATAAGAGAAAGAATTTTAGAATACAAGGAGAGCAACCTAAGAAGAAATATCAAGGAAATATTTTCAATATAATAATTTCAAAAATTAGAATTTCATGCTTATAGAAGAAGAACTTAGAATTAAAATCAAATCCAGTACTGAGCATATACAAGAATTAGAAGACCAACAGTAAAGATATCAATTTCTGTTATCATTAGCCTCTGGTAGATCTCAAGTACACTATAGTTTGAAAGTCACACAAATAAATAGACAGGTAATGATAGAATAAGAAGCCTTACAACAACAAATAGTGCAACTTAAGAATTTAATATTAGCATAACTGTAGAATTAACCAAATAATTCTCAGCCCAATATCAAAATAGTGGTAAACCACTAACTCGCCCCAAAATTGGAATCAGAGCAATGTTAGATTTTAGAACAGTTTAAGTTAGTATATGCATTTTGCTTACGGAAATAGAGTAGTTTTTATTATTGGACAATTTGGTTATAAGTTTCATATTGTAGTAGCTTTCAATAATTTTAAAGTAGGATTTAATTTTGTGTATGAAAAAAGTAGAATACTTAGATTTAGAACTCAGAAATTATAACCATTGCCTTAATCTAGATAAAAATAAATTTCGTTGTAATTTTGAAGGCACTTTTACACATCAGCTCCATAGCGAACACAATTCTCAATTAAATAGTATTATAGATTATCCGATTAATTTTGCAGAAAATATTAAAAAGGACCTAGATAAAATCAATAATCTTTTTACTTCATTTATAGACCATCGTCGTAATACTCGCAGTATAATTAAGGATCAAGATAAAAAAAATAGATTATATCCAAGATTAATGTAGTTCAATTCTACAAAAATGAATAGATTTAAATTTAGAAAAATTTCTCACTAAGCTAGCAATGGAAACACTAATTTCAGCTATAAATATTAGTAGTTCGAAGCAAATAGAGTTAGAATTCAAGCAACTAATCGAAAAAATTCATAATCAGATAAATCAAATAGCTAGACAAATAGAACAGATCAACCAAATTCAAGATAATCTAAAACAAAAATTAGAAATTTTAGAACAACTAATAAGATCTTAATTTATGAGCAATAAAAAGGCTTACAGAGATTACTAGGCCATTTTAAAACAAGCAAAAGACTTTCATAATAACCTAGAGGGAATTAGTAGCTATCAAGGAATAAATCAGTCAGATAAAATATTTGTAAGACAAAATAATACAGAATTTTATTTCTTATCCGGTTGTGTGAAAATTTTGAGGAATTATTAGAGTAGCAACACAGTTTAGAATATTGTTTAACTTCGTTAGAAAGATTAGTACTTCAAAAAGGAAAAGAAGTAGAAGTACAAGCAAGTAAAGCCCAGTCTCAAATAAACAAAAAAGCTATAGCCAAATATTTTGAAAAGCTTAAATTACCATCAGGATTAGCAGTAAGAAAACCTGTTTGTAGAACTTACAAAAATTAAAAATGTTTAAACAGTTAGTAAAAGGAAGTAGCAGTAAAAAGCATAATGAAGATGAAGATGTTAAAGTAGAAGGAATTATAGATGTAGAACAAAAAATAGAGAAATTTAAAAAAGAAAAAGTAAAGTTAATTCCAGCCAAGTATGTATAGAAGCTAGGAAAAATTCATAAAAAATAATATTTATTTAAACACTATGGTGAACAAATGATTAGTGTAACTCAAAAATATGAAAAAATAGAGCTAAATTTAATAAATAGAGAAAGTTATAATTATGTTGTAAATCAACATATCTCACAATGACCCACTTAGGATTAGTTGTGATAGGAGTTAAGGCTTTAACCAGAGAAAATTTAGGAGCTAAACTCTTTGTATGTCTTTATGATGATAGGTTTAATGATGTAGGACAGAGTATTTTAGGCAGCTATGGATTAGATATGAATTTGAAAGGAGGAATAGTTTATTTTACACCAGATTTCCTTTTACCAATCTTGACCTTTCATAAAAAGATAAAAATAGGAATAAAGAGTGGAGGATATAAAATGAAAAAGGGAGAAAAAAATTTATTAATTTGCATAGGGTTTTTAGACTTAGCAGTCTCAGAAAGCAATACCCATTATTGACTTACAAATGATCAAATAGTTAATAGTTAAGATATTAGGTGCAAAAGGAATAAAGGAACTACCAGCTAAAAAATATAGTTCTGAGGATAATGCAGCACTAGATTGGAATTTAGGAGATTTCTAGGACAAAAGAGGTTAGCCCCTCAAAATAATTTATTATATCAAAAAGCAGATGGAAGTTATGCTGTAAGATTTACTCAATACTCATATGTAGAACCAGAAAAATCCGAAGATAATGAATTTAGTAATATAGATAAAGGAGAAAATCAAGATAATCATGGTGGCATAAATCAACTTTATGTAATGACAGAAGAAAAAATAATATCACAAAATAAGATATATAATAACGATGAGATAAATTTAGAAAATTTTACTCTAAGTGGTATGAATAAAATATTAGATACCAGATACTATGAATATATAGCTAGGAAAGATACCCATGATGAAGCAGTGTCATTTTTAGACCAAGAATTTCATACCGAATATGTAGATGATATTTTAGAAGATAAAATACATACTAGTAAAATATTTAAATTACCAAAATAGTCTAATTTAGAAGACACCTTTTATATGAACACTCAAACAATAGAAAACACAGGAAGTAGAAACCCACAACATATGGTAGAAGAACCAGTAGAACCAATGCAATATGAAGTAGAAGGAAGAAGGAAGGAGACCACTAACCAATACAGGACGTAGTAAAGCAGATCCTAATGACAGTATAAGTTTCACAGAAAGCACAAACAACCAGATATGAGCATACAATCACAACCAACAACCAACCAAGGAACCCTTTTAGACTTAGCTAAATTCGACCCACAGATATGGCCAGAAGTGATAGAAAAATTGGAAAAAGATACAGTAAAGGCATGGATGAATAATCCATTTGAAAGAAATGATATGTGGGAATATATGAAAACACTTTTAGGAGATTCAGCTTTTAACATATATTTAACTTTTAAAGGAAAATACGAGGAGACAATTAGACAACTTAAAGGATTAGGAGATAACCCATGGAATTTTACTAGTTTTATAAAAGAAATGTTTATAGGATACGACCCTTTTAGAAGAAACGATTATACTCAAAGCATGGCATTAACCAAGTTAGATCAGATAACATTGGGAAGTTGGAAATATGTTGTACCTTTTAGCAAAGAATATTTAGCCATAGTAGCCAGAACTGGAAAAAGTTTTAATGAAGAAATAGGAAATAAATATTTTAGGAAATTACCAGGAGAATTAGGAAGAAAGATAGAAAATCAATGGTCAATTTATTATGCAAGTTTACCAGCAAGAATAGCCACAGGAGAAGTAAATATAAGAGGAGCTTTAGGAATAGGACCCAGAATAGTTTTTACATTTCGAAGGCTTAGAGAAAAATGTATAGAAGTCAAAATACAGAAATATTTGAAAAAAAAAAACTATGATTTCTGTAGCAGCATAATATACACTCCTCAGCAATATGAAGATAAATAAAATAGGAAAAAATACAAAAAAAAATATGGAAAATATAAAAAAGAAAAGTATTGGATGAAAAAATATAGGAAACCGTGGAAAAAAACAAAAATTCATTAGAACATGTAGAACTTTTAATAGAATAAATTACAAGCAGCTACCTAAGGGAGAAAAAGATAAAGGAAAACAAAGATATGTTAGGAAACCTAATAGTAAAAAATGCAATTGTTTTCTATGTGGAGAACCTATCATTTTACAAAAAACTGCCCTAAAAAACATAAGCCTAATACTAATAAACAAATGGAAAGATTACGTATTATAGAAGATATAGTAAGCATAAGCATTAATGAGTCAGAAGTCTACAACATAGTCAGTGATTATGAATATCAAATAGAAACCATAAGTTCAAATAGTGATTCAGAAAGTGATATCGATATAGACAATCTTTTAGGACAACTTAACCAAGAAATAAGAATACCCTCTTCCCATAATAGTTTCTTTATGATGATGGAATGCGATCCAGATACTGAATGTCAGCATAACTTTAGGATTGGACTGGGATTTGATACCACTAGATGCAGTTATTGTAATTGGTTTCTAGCAAAAAATAAGAGAGTTCAACGTTTATTATGCAATGTAACTTATTGTACAGTTTGTTTAGAAAAATTAAATATGACACACAAGGTAGCGTTAAAAACTAAAGAGGAGATGTGAGAATATCATAGTCTAGAAAATAAAGAATTACGCCTAACAATTAGAGAATTAGAGATACAAGTAAAAGAACTTAGACTACAAATACATGAGATAAAAACTAATGCTAATTTCGATATAGAATGTTTAGGATTAGAAAATAAACAGCTTAAACAATAGTTAGAACAATTTCAACCTAAATACCCCTTCAAAGATAAACTTGTTGAAGAATATATACACTCTTTAGAATTACTCAACCTTGTTGATTCTCAACCCTTTAGCCAATATTCCCAATCACTGTTTGACAACACATATTTACCAATTAATTACCCTGTCATACCCAAGCTAAATTTAGTTGAAATTTCTTGTGTAATCAAATTTGCAGAAAAAACTCTTAATGTAAATGCCATGACACATACCGGAGCTAGTAAATCATACATTGTACAACATATAGTTCCACCAGGGTGGAGTTCACCTTTAGTAACCCCAACTTTAGTCAGTATAGCCGATGACACTAGACAAACATATACACATTGCATTAATGGAGCACAAATTAGTTTTCATCATATAGGCTCACAGACTCAATGTCACGCCCTCAAAATAATAACATTAAACCCATCAATAGAGACATGCAATGATATATAAAAGCTCCACTTTCTTCTATTCATCAGAGTTCCATTACTAAAAGTATTACATGTTAACAGCAAAAGCAAATGCCCTAAAGGCTTACAGCTTTCCAAGTTAACACTTGGTTACAACATAAGAGTGCTAACTCATTTACACATTAAGCCCTTGGCTTGAATATACATGTAATACATCAAAGAAATAAAACAACAAAAGTTCGCCTGCCTCTAGCCTCCCAAGCTACGTCCTTGGAGGTGGCATGCTACCTGTACCTGAAAATGATATTCCCATATAGGGTGAGCCATAGCCCAGTAGAAATATACTAAACCAAATATGAACAATGACTAAAAGATTAGCAGTTGATAGATGGCCAACCCTGATACCTTCCCTCATCTCACTTTACAGTTTCATGACATACAAGTCCATGTTACAATCCATTTTCCAATTCTTTTCAATTCTCAATTTATAACCATGGCTCAGAACCTGGCCAAACAGCTCATATGAGATAGTAACTCATATTAAGCACTTTCCCACTTCATAATAGATAAGCATACTAGCTATATCACACACCAACAGATAAGCATACAAGCTATATCACACACCAACAGATAAGTATACAAGCTATATCATCACTTCCACAGATATGCATAGGAGCACTATCACACTTCCAATGACAAGCATATGAGCTCTGTCAACACATTACTAGATAAGCATATGAGCTCTATCTATGGAGTCCATCCCCTATCTCCTCCCAACAACATCTGGTTTAGAGGTCCATCCCCTATCTTCCCCTAAACCGTGGAGTACATCCCCTATCTCCTCCAACACAACACAATGCATATAAACAATAATTATACACATCATCACACAACACATAAATTTAATGTATTCTTTCAATCGTCAATCTCAATGACACATTCCAGTGATTAGTTTCAGTTTGCCTAATCATCATGCATTGTCTACAACAATCACGACTATCCTCCACCGATATTTACACAAAAGCCCCAAACTTTCACAAAATTACCAAACCAACCCTAACATCTCAAAATACTAAAATTTAAAGACAAAGCCCATAGTGAGGAGTAGGTTATCCCTACCTCGAAGTTAGAGCTTGGATGGAGAAGAGACTCAAGACCAAAGTGCTCCAAAGACCAAGATTCTCGGATCAAAACGACGCCCTCGACGATCAACACAACTTTTACAAAGATCGAAGAGAAGGAGGACACTCTAACTAGATCAAACCCTAGAGAGAAGGGAGTATCTAAGAGAGGCTCTCAAAAATGTTTTTTAGAAAAAGTAGGAGAGAGAAAGGAAAGTAAAAAGTGATTTAAAATCACCCAGCGGATAACTCATATACGCATGACCCGCTCGAGCGGAGAACACAACGCTCGAGCACCAAGAACAAAATTTGGACACGCTCGAGCGCAAAAAGGCCCGCTCGAGCGCCAAGACACAAGAATAAAGCACTTCCGCTCGAGCGCGAAAACCAGTCGCTCGAGCATAGATTTCCTCCTCCTAGAACTTATACCCAGAACGTACTACCTGCTCGAGCGCCATCAAACCCGCTCGAGCACTACCGCTCGAGCGTAAACAAACCCGCTTGAGCGTAAAAATCACATCTGCAAAAGTTTTGCAGGAACACGAAATACTGGAGGTGTGCAATCCCCGCTCGAGCGCAAGAAGACCCGCTCGAGCGGATCGCCTAAAAACTGGACAACAAGGAATTGAAACCAAGGCCTAACCAACCTGTAACAACCCTGCTCAAAACATCCTAAAACTCAATCAAGTGGAATTAAAGGACAGTAACAAGATAGATACCACTACCAACTTCACGGAACCGAGTCCGGAACACAACAGAACAGTAAAGGGACAACCGGGATCGCTATAACGAATGGTTCCCTTTACCCCAAGTTTCGATTGGGAATGCTCGACAAAACCATCCCTTCATATTAGGCCTTAATTTCATACTTAGTCTACAAGGTGGCATGTTTATCAGCCATAATAGCGTCAATTTCTTCAAACGAACAGTGCATACACCCACAACATATTTCCTTAGCACCACTGCACATTCATCAGAGTTGCATACAAAGCATGGTGGTAGCATAGGAGTAGATTCAATTCCCACTAGTTTTTTATTTCCTTGTAGAAACATTTTTCCTAAGCTAACCCAAAAGTGTGACTCTTCGAGCTTAGAAGAATTTCAACAAATTGTTAACTTATAATTAATTTTTGCCAAAATAGGAAAACTGAAGCAAAAACTAGTATACAGAAGAACAAAAAATGATTTAGATGAAATAATATGATTAGTTGAAACAACATAAATTTTAAGAGAACAACCCATAAAATACTGGGAAAGAAATAAAGTTTTAGCTAGTTTAGATATAAAAAATAAAGATTATAGGATGACATCAGCACAAATAGATCATATGCCAGAAGATATAGAAGAATTTAGAATACAGATTAAGGAGTTATTAGATTTAAGAGTAATTTGACCTAGTAATAATCCACATAGAAGCACCGCATTTATGGTAAGAAATCATGCAGAGATAAAAATAGGGAAAGTTAGAATGGTAATAAATTATAAAAGGTTAAATGACAACACAGAAGATGATAAATACAATATATCAAATTTAGATCAGCTCATAAATGGAATACAAACAACAAGAATATTTAGCAAATTTGATTGCAAGTCAGGATTTTGGCAAATAAAAATGGAAAAAGGAAGCATACCTTGGACAACCTTTTGTTGCCCACAAGGACATTATGAATGGCCAGTCATGCCTTTTGGACTTAAAAATGCACCTTCTATATTTCAACGTAAGATGGATAGTATATTTAATAAATATAATTTTGTATTGGTGTACATAGATAATACATTAGTATTTAGCCCAGATAAAAATAGGCACATAGATCATTTATAAATAGTATTACAAGAATTTATAAACAATGGAATAATAATTAGTAAAAGAAAAATGATATTAAATAAACCACATATAGAATTTTTAGGAAAGGAGTTAGGAGATGAAAAAAATCATATTACAACCCCACATAGTAAAGAAAATTTTAGATTACCCAGATATATTAGAAGATACAAAACAACTTCAATCATTTTTAGGAATTCTAAATTATGTAAGAATGTACATTCCTAACCTTGGCAAGATAATAGGACCTCTATATAGCAAGACTACACCTACAGGACAAAAATATTTTAACCAACAAGAGATAGCTTTAGTAAGAAAAATTAAAGATATTTGTAGAAATTTACCTGACTTACAACTTCTATTAGAATCAGAATATATAGTCGTAGAAACTGATGCAAGCCAATTAGGATGGGGAACAACACTATTAGCTAAACCTAGCAAATATGATAGTAAAAATAAAGAGCGCATTTGTAGATATAGTTATGGAAAATTTAAAGAAAAAGATACAATATTGACCAGCTTAGATTTTGAAATATTAGGGGTAGTATATGCACTAAAAAAATTTAGATTATTTTTACATAAGTATTTTACAATTAGAACTGACTACAATGCTATACTTAAATTTCACAATAAACTTAATGAGCATAAACTTAGTAGTAGAAGATGGGCAAAATTTTTAGATTGTATAGTAGGACAAGGATATAAAGTAGAATTTGAACATATTAAAAGGAGCGAAAATGAGTTAACAGATTGGCTGAGTAGGAAAAAAATTATTTAGAAAAAGAAAATAACCAGTTTAATTTTTGTGCAAATAATGGAGAACAGCAAAACAATGAACTTTGGAAGATTTGCTCTTCCCATTTATGAAGGCAGAACCAAGTTCAAACCATTAACATGAATCTAGCTAGACCCAGTTCAACAGTGTCTTTTAGACAACCTTTGAAATAACCTTAACCACCCAGCTAAACGTTTGTCAGCTTTAAATTCTCTCAGTATATATTTTTCGAAAATTCAAAATAAAGCTTTGCCTAAAAGCTTTTCTTTCTATGTAGTAGCTAAAGGAAGCAAGCCTGGCATTTACCATGACTGGATAGAAGTTGAACCTATAGTTAAAACTTTTCCTCACCTCAGTTCAAAGGATTTTATGATTTTGAGTCAGCCAGTACATATGCCCGCAGACAAATAGAGACCAATTATTTTATTAGCCAAATAGCTAAAGACTATCTGGGCACATTGAGCAAGATGCAGTCAACTATTCTTGCTACAAGTGGAGATCCAGTTAGTTAGATAACAGGAAGCAGTAGTACTAATCCTCAGCCAAATTCTCAAAATTCTCTCCAATTGTACAGACATTGTGAAGGTCTTACCAAAAATTTCAAGAAAATTATGGATAAAGGCAAAAAGGTTAGTGAAAAGCTAGACCAGCTCCGAGACGAGGAAAAACAATTGAGAGTAACCATTCAAACCCTAACCAGCCAGCTTAAAAAACTAACTTCAGATAAAGCACCCACTTCCTTTCCAAACCTAGAAATCAGACAACTCACCAGTGAGGAATTTGAACAATTGAGTGCTAGAATGTATTTTTTTTCAAGCATTCTATCATTCAATCCTTATGTGAGAAAAGCCAACTCTGTTAAATGAAAGAATGTGGAGCTTTTGAATATCAATGCATGTCTTATTTAATGGGTTTAAAGATATTATTTTGAGGGCGTTACATTTATCTGGCAAAGACAGATGCTGAAATCGAGATTACAATGACATCTTCCAAAACATTCTGGTCTTTCTCTATATCGTCCTTCTTGCAAACATGGTTGTTCTTCATCATCGTAAAGATAAGTCCATTGATATGCTATACCGGGGCACTGAACTCCTGCTATGGAAAGTTCCTGAAGAAACTACGGCTATGGTTTTAGATGGCGAGTTTTGCCTCTAATCTCTATCTCCAGTCGCTCAAAAGTTGCTAGATTTATCTGGCAAAGACAGATGCTGAAATCGATATTACACTGACATCTTCCAAAACATTCTGGTTTTTCTTTACATCGTCCTTCTTGTAAACATGGTTGTTCTTCATCATCATAGAAATAAGTCCATTGATATGCTATACTAGGACACTGAACTCCTGCTATGGAAAGGTGTTGAAGGAATTGTTGTATAGTGATTAGCTCACTATTTTTGCTATCTACGGCTAGGGTGTATATATAAGGTTTAAGGTCTTCCATTTCTTGGCTTTTCTCACAAAAAGATTGAATGATAGAATGCTTGAAAAAATACATTCTAGCACTCAATTGTTCAAATTCCTCACTGGTGAGTTGTCTGATTTCTAGGTTTGGAAAGGGAGTGGGTGCTTTATCTGAAATTAGTTTTTTAAGTTGGCTGGTTATGGTTCGAATGGTTACTCTCAATTGTTTTTCCACGTCTCGGAGCTAGTCTAGCTTTTCATTAACCTTTTTGCCTTTATCCATAATTTTCTTGAAATTTTTTGTAAGGCTTTCACAATGTCTGCAAAATTGGAGAGAATTTTGAGAATTTGGCTGAGGATTAGTACTACTGCTTCCTGTTATATGACTAACTAGAACTCCATCTGTAGCAAGAATAGTTGACTGCATCTTGCTCAATGTGTCCAAATAGTCTTTAGTTATTTATTTGGCTAATAAAATAACTGGTGCCTATTTGTCTGCGGGCATATGTACTGACTGACTTAAAATCATAAAATCCTTTGAACTAAGGTGAGGAAAAGTTTTAACTAAATGTTCGACTTCTATCTAGTCATGGTAAATGCCAAGCTTGGTTCCTTTAGCTACTACATAAAAAGAAAAGCTTTTAGACAAAGGTTTACTTTGGATTTTTGAAAAATATATACTGAGAGAATTTAAAGCTGACAAACGTTTAGCTGGGTGGTTAAGGTTATTTCAAAGGTTGTCTAAAAGACACTGTTGAACTGGGTTTAGCTAGATTCATGTTAATGGTTTGAACTTGGTTCTGCCTTCATAAATGGGAAGAGCAAATCTTCCAAAGTTCATTGTTTTGCTGTTCTCCATTATCTGCACAAAAATTAAACTAGTTATTTTCTTTTTCTAAATAAATTTTCCTACTTAGCCAATCTATTGACTCATTATCGCTCCCTTTATTATGTTCAAATTCTACTTTATATCCTTGTCCTACTATACAACCTAAAAATTTTGCCCATCTTCTACTACTAAGTTTACGCTCATTAAGTTTATTGTGAAATTTAACTATAGCTTCGTAGTCAGTTCTAATTGTAAAAGGCTTATGTAAAAATAATCTAAATTTTTTTTATTGCATATACTACCCCTAATATTTCAAAATCTAAGTTGGTCATAGTTGTATCTTTTTCTTTAAATTTTCCAGAACTATATCTACAAATACGCTCTTTATTTTTACTATCATATTTGCTAGGTTTAGCTAATAGTACTGTTCCCCATCCTAATTGGCTTGCATCAGTTTATACGACTATATATTCTGATTCTAATAGAAGTTGTAAGTCAGGTAAATTTCTACAAATATCTTTAATTTTTCTAAGGCTATTTCTTGTTGGTTAAAATATTTTTGTCCTATAGGTGTGGTCTTGCTATATAGAGGTCCTATTATTTTGCTAAGGTTAGGAATGTACATTCTTGCATAATTTAGAATTCCTAAAAATGATTGAAGCTGTTTTGTATCTTCTAATTTATCTGGGTAATTTAAAATTTTCTTTACTATGTGGGGTTGTAATCTGATTTTTCTATCTCCTAACTCCATTCCAAAAAATTTCATATAAGGTTTATTTAATACCTTTTTTGTTTTACTAATTATTATTCCATTATTTATAAATTCTTTTAATACTATATATAAATGATCTATGTGACTATTTTTATCTAGGCTAAACACTAATATATCATCTATGTACACCAATACAAAAATATATTTATTAAATATACTATCCATCTTACGCTGAAATATAGAATGTGCATTTTTAAGTCCAAAAGGCATGACTAGCCATTCATAATGTCCTTGTGAACAACAAAAGGCTATCCAAGGTATGCTTTCTTTTTCCATTTTTATTTGTCAAAATCCTGACTTGCAATCAAATTTGCTAAATATTCTTGCTGTCTGTATTCTATTTATGAGCTGATCTTTATCTGGTATATTGTATTTATCATCTTCTATGTTGTCATTTAACCTTTTATAATTTATAACCATTCTAGCTTTCCCTCTTTTTATCTCTGCATGATTTCTTACCATAAATGCAGTGCTTCTATGTGGATTATTACTAGGTCGAATTACTCCTAAATCTAATAACTCCTTAATCTGTATTCTAAATTCTTCTATATCTGCTGGCATATGATCTATTTGTGTTGATATAATCCTATAATCTTTATTTTTTATATCTAAACTAGCTAAAACTTTATTTCTTTTTCAGTATTTCATGGGTTGTGCTACTAAAATTTCTGTTGTTTCAGCTAATCTTATTATTTCATCTAAATCATTTTATGTTCTTTTGTATACTGGTTTTTGCTTCAGCTTTCCTATTTTGGCGAAAATTAATTCTAAGTTAACAATTTGTTGAAATTCTTCTAAGCGCCAAGAGTCATATTTTTCTTCTAATTCAAAATCTTCTACGTCTAAATTTTCTAAAGAAGTATTTTCTATCTCCTCATTTGGTATATACTTTTGGGCTAGCTCAGAAAAATGTTTCTACTAGGAAATAAAAAAACTAGCGGGAATTGAATCTACTCTTGTGGTACCACCACGCTTCGCATGCAACTCTGATGAATGTTCAATGGTCCTAAGGGCATATGTTGTGGGTGTATGCACTGTTCGTTTGAAGAAACTGATGCTATTGTGGCTAATAAACATACCACCTTGTAGACTAAGTATGAAATTAAGGCCTAATATGAAGGTATGATTTTGTCAAGCATTCCCAATCCAAACTTGGGGTAAAGGGAACCATTCTATATGTTGAGTCTGTGAGCCTATATGGTGAAAACTAATTTGTGCTCCATTAATGCAATGTGTACATGTCTGTCTAGTGCCATCGACTATACTGACTAAAGCTAGGGTTACTAAAGGCGAACTCCACCCTGGTGGAACTATATGTTGTTCAATGTATGATTTACTAGCTCCGGTATCTATCATGGCATTTATACTAAAAGTCTTTTCTACAAATTTGATTGCACAAGAGATCTCAACTAAATTTAGCTTGGGTATGACAAGGTAATTAAATGGTAAATATGCGTTGTCAGACTGTGTTTGGGAACATTGAATAAAAGGTTGAGAATCAACAAGGTTGACTAATTCTAAAGAGTGCATATGTTCTTCAACAAGTTTATCTTTTAAGGGATATTTAGTTTGAAATTTTTCTAATTGCTGTTTAAGTTATTTATTTTCTAATCCTAAACATTCTATATCGAAATTAGCCTTAGTTTCTATCTCACGTATTTGTAGTATATGTTCTCTTACCTATATCTCTAATTCTCTACTTGTTTGGTGTAATTCCTTGTTTTCTAGACTATGATTTTCTTGCATCTCCTCATTAATTTCTAATGCTATCTTGTGTGTCATATTTAATTTTTCTAAACAAACTGTACAACAAGTTATACTGCATAAATTGAACTCTCTTATTTTTAGCTGGAAGCCAATTACAATAACTACATCTAGTTGTATCAAATCTGAGTCCAATCCTAAAGTTATGCAGACATCCAATATCTGGATTGCATTCCATCATCTTGAAGAAACTATTATGGGAAGAGGATATTCCTATTTCTTGGTTAAGTTGTCCTAAAAGATTGTCTATATCGGTATCACTTTCTGAATCACTATCTAAACTTATGGCTTCTATTTGATATTCATAATCACTAACTATGCTATAGACTTTTGAGTCATTACTGCTTATGCTTACTATATCTTCTTCTAAATCTTCTATAATATGTAATCTTTCTATCTATTTATTAGTATTAGGCTTATCTCTTTTAGGACAATTTTTTGCAAAATGATTAGGTTCTCCACATATAAAATAATTGCATTTTTTACTACTATATTTCCTAACATATTTTTGTTTTCTTTTATCTTTCTCCTACTTACGTAGCCGCTTATAATTTATTCTATTAAAAGCTCCACTTTTCTAATGAATTTTTGTTTTTTTTCCACGGTTTACTATATTTTTTCTTCCAATACTTTTCTTTTTTATATTTCCCATATTTTTTATATTTTTTCGTATTATATTTATCTTGATATTGCTGAGGAGTGTATATTATGCTGCTACAGAAGCCATAGTTTTGTTTTTTCAAATCTTTCTGTATTTTGACTTCTATACATTTTTCTCTAAGCCTTCAAAATGTAAAAATTATTCTGGGTCCTATTCCTAAAACTCCTCTTATATTTACTTCTCCTGTGGCTATTCTTGCTGGTAAAATTGCATAGTAAATTGACCATTGATTTTCTATCTCTCTTCCTAATTCTCCTGGTAATTTCCTAAAATATTTATTTCCTATTTCTTCATCAAAACTTTTTCCAGTTCTAGCTGCTATGGCTAAATATTCTTTGCTAAAAGGTACAACATATATAGCGATCCCGGGTTTACCTTTGTTGTATAGTGATTCAGACATGTGTCCGTGGATGTTGGTAGTTGATTATTATCTTGTTTACATCCTTTTTACTACGTATTTGAGTTATAGGATGTGTTGGACAGATTTGTTTCAGGTTGGTTGAGTTTAGAAACCAAAACTAGTTGCCCAGATTTTTGGCCTGTCCGCTCGAGCGGAGGTGTTGGCGCTCGAGCGGGGAATACACCCATCCAATATTTCCTGTGCAGTGTTGTACGCTCGAGCGTGGGATTGTCCGCTCGAGCGGGGTTGTGTGAGTGCCGCTCGAGCGGGGAGTTGGGAGCTCGAGCGGAGGCCTGGTTCTGCGAAAGTGCTGGGCGAGTGCATTCTGCGCTCGAGCGGGAGGGTGGCCGCTCGAGCGGAAATCTGTGAGTGGCCGCTCGAGCGGGGTGTTTTACGCTCGAGCGGAAGACTGGGTTTAAGTTTCGAAGTTGTGACTTTTTAAATCACTTTTTCACTTTCTCTTCTCTCTCTTACTTTTCCAAAATCACCATTGTTGAGCCTCTCACTCTAGATACTACCTTCTCTCTCGGTTTTGATCTAGTAGGAGTGATTTGCTCACCTTTGGCCTTTACAAAAAAGTTGTTGATCGTCGAGGGCTACATTTTAATCTGAAAATCTTGGGTTTTGGAGCACGTTGGGTTTTGTCGTCTTCTTCTTTGGGGCTCCGAATTTGAGGTAGGGATATCCTACTCCTCTCTATGAGTTTTGTCTTTAAATTTTGGTATTTTGAGATGTTGGGGTTGGTTTGTTAGCCTTAGTTTCTATCTCACGTATTTGTAGTATATGTTCTCTTACCTATATCTCTAATTCTCTACTTGTTTGGTGTAATTCCTTGTTTTCTAGACTATGATTTTCTTGCATCTCCTCATTAATTTCTAATGCTATCTTGTGTGTCATATTTAATTTTTCTAAACAAACTGTACAACAAGTTATACTGCATAAATTGAACTCTCTTATTTTTAGCTGGAAGCCAATTACAATAACTACATCTAGTTGTATCAAATCCCAATCCAATCCTAAAGTTATGCAGACATTCAATAGCTGGATTGCATTCCATCATCATGAAGAAACTATTATGGGAAGAGGATATTCCTATTTCTTTGTTACGTTGTCCTAAAAGATTGTCTATATCGGTATCACTTTCTGAATCACTATCTGAACTTATGGCTTCTATTTGATATTCATAATCACTAACTATGCTATAGACTTTTGAGTCATTACTGCTTATGCTTACTATATCTTCTTCTAAATCTTCTATAATGTGTAATCTTTCTATCTATTTATTAGTATTAGGCTTATCTCTTTTAGGACAGTTTTTTGCAAAATGATTAGGTTCTCCACATATAAAATAATTGCATTTTTTACTACTAGGTTTCCTAACATATTTTTATTTTCTTTTATCTTTCTCCTACTTACGTAGCCGCTTATAATTTATTCTATTAAAAGCTCCACTTTTCTAATGAATTTTTGTTTTTTTTCCACGGTTTACTATATTTTTTCTTCCAATACTTTTCTTTTTTATATTTCCCATATTTTTTATATTTTTTCGTATTATATTTATCTTGATATTGCTGAGGAGTGTATATTATGCTGCTACAGAAGCCATAGTTTTGTTTTTTCAAATCTTTCTGTATTTTGACTTCTATACATTTTTCTTTAAGCCTTCGAAATGTAAAAATTATTCTGGATCCTATTCCTAAAACTCCTCTTATATTTACTTCTCCTGTGGCTATTCTTGCTGGTAAAATTGCATAGTAAATTGACCATTGATTTTCTATCTCTCTTCCTAATTCTCCTGGTAATTTCCTAAAATATTAATTTCCTATTTCTTCATCAAAACTTTTTCCAGTTCTAGCTGCTATGGCTAAATATTCTTTGCTAAAAGGTACAACATATTTCCAACTTCCTAATGTTATCTGATCTAACTCGGTTAATGCTACGCTTTGAGTATAATCGTTTCTTCTAGAAGGGTCGTATCCTATAAGCATTTCTTTTATAAAACTAGTAAAATTCTATGGGTTATCTCCTAATCCTTTAAGCTGTCTAATGGTCTTCTCGTATTTTTCTTTAAAAGTTAAATATATGTTAAAAGTTGAATCTCCTAAAAGTGTTTCCATATATTCCCACATATCATTTCTTTCAAAGGGATTATTCATCCATGCCTTTACCGCATATTTTTCCCATTTTTCTATCACTTCTTGTCATATCTGTGGGTCGAATTTAGCTAAGTCTAAAAAGATTCCTTGGTTGGTTGCTGGTTGTAATTGTATGCTCATATCTGGTTGTCTGCCCTTTCCATGAAACTTATACTATTTGTTAGGATCTGCTTTACTACGTCATGTATTGGTTAGTGGTCTCCTTCCTTCTACTTCATATTGCATTGGTTCTACTGGTTCTTCTACTGTATGATGTGGGTTGCTAGTTCCTGTGCTTTCTATTGTTTGAGTGTTCATATAAAAGGTGTCTTCTAAATTAGACTGTTTTGGTATTTTAAATATTTTACTAGGATGTATTTTATCTTCTAAAATATCATCTACATATTCGGTATGAAATTCTTGGTCAAAAAATGACACTGCTTCATCATGGGTATCTCCCCTAGCTATATATTCATAGTATCTGGTATCTAATATTTTATTCATATCACTTAGAGTAAAATATTCCAAATCTATCTCATCGATATTATATATCTTATTTTGTGATATTGTTTTTCTTCTGTCATTACATAAAGTTGATTTATGTCACTATGATTATCTTGATTTTCTCCTCTATCTATATTACTAAATTCATCATCTTCGGATTTTTCTGGTTCTACATATGTGTATTGAGTAAATCTTACTGCATAACTTCCATCTGCTTTTTGATCTAATAAATTATCTTGAGGGGCTAACCTCTTTTGTCTTAGGAAGTCTCCTAAATTCCAATATAGTGCTGCATTATCTTCATAACTATATTTTTTAGCTAGTAGTGCCTTTATTCCTTTTACGCCTAATATCTTAACTATTAACTATTTGATCATTTGTAAGTCTATAATGAGTATTGCTTTCTGAGACTACTAAGCTTAAAAACCATGTGCAAACTAATAAATTCTTTTCTTCTTTTTTCATTTTATATCCTCTACTCTTTATTCATATTTTTATCTTTTTATGAAAGATCGAGGCTAGTAAAAGGAAATCTGTTGTAAAATAAGCTATTCCCCCTTTTGAATTCATATCTAATTTATAGCTGCCTAAAATACTCTGTCCTATATCATTAAACCTATCATCATAAAGACATACAAGGACTTTGGCTCCTAAATTTTCTCTGGTTAAAGTCTTAACTCCTATCACAACTAATCCTAAGTGGATCATTTTGAGATGTTCGTTTACCGTATAATTATAACTTTCTTTATTTATTAAATTTAACTCTATTTTTTCATCTTCTTGAGTTACACTAATCATTTGTTCACCATAGTGTTTAAATAAATATTGTTTTTTATGAATTTTTCCTAACTTATATACATACTTCGCTAGAATTAACTCTAGTTTTTCTTTTTTAAATTTCTCTATTTGTTGTTCTACATCTATAAATTCTTCTACTTTAACATCTTCATCCTCATTACGCTTTTTACTGCTACTTCCTTTTACTAACTGTTTAAACATTTTTATTTTTTGTAAGTTCTACAAATAGGTTTTCTTATTGCTAATTCTGAAGGTAATTTAAGCTTTTCAAAATATTTAGCTATATCTTGTTTATTTATTTGAGACTGGGCTTTACTTGCTTGTCCTTCTACTTCTTTTCCTTTTTGAAGTACTAATATTTTTAACGAAGCTAAACGATTTTCTAAACTGTGTAGCTACTCTGATAATTCCTCAAATTTTTCACACAACCAGATAAGAAATAAAATTTTTGTATTATTTTGTCTTACAAATATTTTATCTGACTGATTTATTCCTTGATAGCTACTAATTCCCTCTAGGTTATTATGAAAGTCTTTTGCTTGCTTTAAAATGGTCTGGTAATCTCTATTAGCCTTTTTATTACTACTCATAAATTAAGATTTTATTAGTTGTTCTAAAATTTCTAATTTTTGTTTTAGATTATCTTGAATTTAGTTGATCTGTTCTATTTGTCTAGCTATTTGATTTATCTGATTATGAATTTTTTCAATTAGTTGCTTAAATTCTAATTCTAATTGCTTCGAACTACTAATATTTATAGCTGAAATTAGAGTTTCTATTTCTAGCTTAGTGGAAATTTTTTCTAAATTGAAATTTATTCATTTTTATAGAATCAAGCTACGCTGATCTTGGATATAATCTAATTTTTTCTCTTGATCCTTAATTATACTGTGAGTATTATGAAGATGGTCTATAGATGAAGTGAAATGATTATTGATTTTATCTACGTTCTTTTTAATATTTTCTGCAAAATTAATCTGATGATCTATAATACTATTTAGCTAAGAATTATGTTCGCTTTGGAGCTGATGTGTAAAAGTACTTTCAAAATTACAACGAAATTTATTTTTACCTATATTAAGGCAATGGTTAAAATTACTGAGTTCTAAATCTAAGTATTTTACTTTTTTTATACACAAAATTAAATCCTACTTTAAAATTATTAAAAGCTACTATAATATGAAACTTATAAATAAATTGTCCAACAATAAAAACTACTCTATTTTCATAAGCAAAATGAATAAATTAACTTAAATTGTCCTAAAACCGAACACTACTTTGATACCAATTTTGGGGCGAGTTAGTGGTTTACCACTATTTTGATGTTGGGCTGAGAATTATCGGGGTTAATTCTATAGTTATGCTAATATTAAATTCTTAAGTTGTCGTATTAGTTGTTGTAAGGCTTCTTGTTCCATCATTAACTGTCTATTTAATTGTGTGACTTTCAAACTATAGTTTACTAGAGATCTACTGGAGGCTAATGATAACAGAAATTGATATCTTTGCTTTTGATCTTCTAATTCTTGTATATGCTCAGTACTAGATTTGATTTTAATTCTAAGTTCTTCTTCTATAAGCATAAAATTCTTATTTTTAAAACTATTACATTGAAAATATTTCCTTGATATTTCTATTTAAGTTGCTCTCCTTTATTCTAAAATTCTTCCTCTTATTTGGCAAAACTACTTTTAAGTGATGTTTGCTTTCATTATATGTATTCCCACCTTGAAGCTAGGCCTTGTTTAACATAGTATATTTTTATTTTCTATTTCTTACTTTTCCCTTTCTACCTACAATTTAACTCCAATGCCTAACCATAGCTCACACGGGCTCTTTAGCTAAGGTCACTCAATAATGAAATAGAAAACAATAGATACTATGAAAGTTCAAAGCATGTAATATTAATGAGGAAGCAAGCATTCCATAAACTTAGTGTCCCAAAAAGAAAATAAATTTTAGAACAGAAGAGTTAACCTTTTGAAATAGCTAAGGAAAAAGAGAGACTACTCACACTTCATATTAATATACATTATACTTACAAATATTATATTACAAACTTCGAGATACTGGAAAACCTTGAAAGACTTGAACACTTGGAATTTTTAGACAAAAAGTTGGAGAAATTTTGCAACGAAGAGTGGAAAGAATTTTCCTTGCTTCATCCGTTGGCATGAATGCCAATTTATACAATACATCTTCAAGAAAAAAAAAATCAAAAAGCTAACCTATTACTAATCTACTGACCCAATACGTCCAAATGTTCACAAAAGTCTACAAACAAAATCTACAAAGTAATAAAGATAAAGACCCAAAAGTTTTTGTAAAACTACAATTATATACACCTTTTCTGACACACTTCTTAGACACCAACTAAAGAAGGAATCAATAAAGAGTTAGGATAAGGATATCGGGTACTGCTTTGGGCCCCATCGCACATCATTCAATCCTCCCCTCTTGATTCAAAATAAAACAAAAAAATAAAAATTTGACACTATAACACGTGTAAGGATTCTCACAGCTTTTCTTTAATGGAGCAGGGTAGGGGTCATCTGCTCCCTGCTCTATTAAAGTAGTGAGTGAAGGAGAAGCTTTACAACTAATAGACGCAAATAATTATAGACACAAATAATTACAATAGCTGTTGTCGTTTTTTGACGTGAATTTTGCTACACATTGAAGAGGGGCCTTATCTTCTACAAAGTGGCTATTTGTCTTTTTCTTCTGAGCATCTCAATGCCAATTATTGACGTGGACATGTGTCTGCTTGGATTATGGAGAGAGTCTTTAAAGCTAATCTATAGACAACTTTCGTAGATACAAAAACTTAAAGAGTCAAAAAGTCTAAATTCAAAGTATAAAACCTATAAGGCTAAAAGTCCAAAATAGTAAATGAAATGTGGACTTTGTGACTACAACACTACAATTATAAGACCAAAAGCTTCCCGGATCTCTATAAGAGTCTAATTATATAGAGTACACCGCTTTTTTTTTTAATTAAAATTATTAGTACGAATAGGATTATTCTTTAAGAAAATTGCAAAAGTGAAAAATCACATGTACACGTAAAGGAATACAAGATTTGCATAGTTGACCCTAAAATTAAGATTAGTGCTACGGTTTCACTAAAAGCCGAAACCCCTCAATTAAAATATGTACATAAATAAATTAATTAATATGTTAGCATTTCTAATCCTTCCTCTTTTCATTTATGAAAAAGTACTTTCAAAATTACAACGAAATTTATTTTTACCTATATTAAGGCGATGGTTAAAATTACTGAGTTCTAAATCTAAGTATTTTACTTTTTTTATACACAAAATTAAATCCTACTTTAAAATTATTGAAAGCTACTATAATATGAAACTTATAAATAAATTGTCCAATAATAAAAACTACTCTATTTTCATAAGCAAAATGAATAAATTAACTTAAATTGTCCTAAAACCGAACACTACTTTGATACCAATTTTGGGGCAAGTTAGTGGTTTACCACTATTTTGATGTTGGGCTGAGAATTATCGGGGTTAATTCTATAGTTATGCTTATATTAAATTCTTAAGTTGTCGTATTAGTTGTTGTAAGGCCTCTTGTTCCATCATTAACTGTCTATTTATTTGTGTGACTTTCAAACTATAGTTTACTAGAGATCTACTGGAGGCTAATGATAACAGAAATTGATATCTTTGCTTTTGATCTTCTAATTTTAATTCTAAGTTCTTCTTCTATAAGCATAAAATTCTTATTTTTAAAACTATTACATTGAAAATATTTCCTTGATATTTCTATTCAAGTTGCTCTCCTTTATTCTAAAATTCTTCCTCTTATTTGGCAAAACTACTTTTAAGTGATGTTTGCTTTCATTACATGTATTCCCACCTTGAAACTAGGCCTTGTTTAACATAGTATATTTTTATTTTCTATTTCTTACTTTTCCCTTTCTACCTACAATTTAACTCCAATGCCTAACCATAGCTCACACGGGCTCTTCAGCTAAGGTCACTCAATAATGAAATAGAAAACAATAGATACTATGAAAGTTCAAACCATGTAATATTAATGAGCAAGTAAGAATTCCATAAACTTAGTTTCCTAAAAAGAAAATAAATTTTAGAACAAAAGAGTTACCCTTTTGAAATATCTAAGGAAAAAGAGAGACTACTCACACTTCATATTAATATACATTATACTTACAAAGATTATATTACAGATTTCGAGATATTGAAAACCTTAAAAGACTTGAACACTTGGAATTTTTTAGACAAAAAGTTGGAGAAATTTTGCAACAAAGAGTGGAGAGAATTTTCCTTGCTTTATCCGTTGGCATGAATGCCAATTTATACAATACATCTTCAAGAAAAAAAAAATCAAAAAGCTAACCTATTACTAATCTACTGACCCAATACGTCCAAATGTTCACAAAAGTCTACAAACAAAATCTACAAAGTAATAAAGATAAAGACCCAAAAGTTTTTGTAAAACTACAATTATATACACCTTTTCTGACACACTTCTTAGACACCAACTAAAGAAGGAATCAATAAAGAGTTAGGATAAGGATATCGGGTACTGCTTTGGGCCCCATCGCACATCATTCAATCCTCCCCTCTTGATTCAAAATAAAACAAAAAAATAAAAATTTGACACTATAACACGTGTAAGGATTCTCACAGCTTTTCTTTAATGGAGCAGGGTAGGGGTCATCTGCTCCCTGCTCTATTAAAGTAGTGAGTGAAGGAGAAGCTTTACAACTAATAGACGCAAATAATTATAGACACAAATAATTACAATAGCTGTTGTCGTTTTTTGACGTGAATTTTGCTACACATTGAAGAGGGGCCTTATCTTCTACAAAGTGGCTATTTGTCTTTTTCTTCTGAGCATCTCAATGCCAATTATTGACATGGACATGTGTCTGCTTGGATTATGGAGAGAGTCTTTAAAGCTAATCTATAGACAACTTTCGTAGATACAAAAACTTAAAGAGTCAAAAAGTCTAAATTCAAAGTATAAAACCTATAAGGCTAAAAGTCCAAAATAGTAAATGAAATGTGGACTTTGTGACTACAACACTACAATTATAAGACCAAAAGCTTCCCGGATCTCTATAAGAGTCTAATTATATAGAGTACACCGCTTTTTTTTTTAATTAAAATTATTAGTACGAATAGGATTATTCTTTAAGAAAATTGCAAAAGTGAAAAATCACATGTACACGTAAAGGAATACAAGATTTGCATAGTTGACCCTAAAATTAAGATTAGTGCTACGGTTTCACTAAAAGCCGAAACCCCTCAATTAAAATATGTACATAAATAAATTAATTAATATGTTAGCATTTCTAATCCTTCCTCTTTTCATTTATGAAATTAAATTTGATAAAAAAAAACATATTTAAAAATCATCTGCATTCCTTTCATCATATGTTCATAAAATCAAGAGAGATTAATTTTTTTCATCAAATTGAGAACTTCTCAAATCATTTATCAAATTTGAATTTGATAAAAAATTAAAAATATGAAACATTAGAATTGATTTGTTTTTTTTTTATCAAATTTGATGAAAGAAAATTTTGTAATAAGTGGAGAATTTTTTAAAAAAAATGATAAAAAAAATTGATGAAAATTGAAATATTTCCTATCAAATCAAACTTTTCACTTAAATTTAGAATCAAAATACAAATTAAAAAATGCACTCCAAAATACTTAAAATTAGGACCCACAAAGTAATTAGATCTCGTTTGGTAACATAGTTGGGACTATTTTAAGTTAAAAAGTTAATAAGATAAAATATTACTTCCAAATCATAATCATTTTAATTTTTTCTCACATAAGTACAAAAATACAAAAAAAATCAAAAGTTCTTCCTAAACTAAACATTTTTAATCAAGTTAAAATAGTCAAAAAAATTAAAAAGTCAAGCTAAAAAAATTCTTTCCATTTGAAAGCTTACTGTTGGGTACTTCTTGTTAGTTCAAATTAGCAATCTTACAAATCAGAGAAAGCAATGGAAATAATTATCTTAATTCTAACACAACAACAAGACAAACTTACAAAACCCAAAAACAAATGGGAAAATCACTACTCAGTGAAGGTTGAAAAAAAAAGGTTAGACTTCTCTCCATTCTGTAATCGGATTGGAGTGTTTTTAATTGGGTCTATGGGGCTTACCACGGGTCGCATTTCGAAAATCCGAACCGTTTAATGTGTAGAACTCATCAAATACTTTATCCTTGTAAAAAATTACGTTGATCGATAGCTACTTGATCGGGTCAAATTTCTATCAACTTTAAATATAATTTTCAAAATAAATTGTTGACAAAAAATCTAATCTGATCAAGTGGCTATCAATATCCAATTAATGTGATTTTTAAAGAGACAAAGTACTCAACGAGTTCTACATATTGAACAATTCGGATTATCAAAACAGAACCCGTGATAGATCCTACAAGTCCAATAACACCATCCAGTTTACTTTGTGAACTAGAAACAAGCTGCTCTTGAAAAAAAAAATACCACAAATATAGAGAGGTGTAACTACCTCATAGTTTTTGACTTATACCCCATTACAAAATAAATTGCATCACATATTTTTATTGTAAAACCCAAGTTATTTATAGAATTATTTTGGATAGATTAATAATTAAAATAAATTGTATGGGTAATTTAGTAATCTTAAGAATTAGGTTTTCAACCCTTTTAAAAAAATAAAGAAAAAAGGAAAGAAAATGGAGCCTTGTGAAAGTGCTGCTAGGTATTTGAAGGCTGCTGCTGCTCAACGGTTTGAAGAGTAGAAAAAAAGAAAAAAAAAGAAAAGAAAAAAAAGAGAGACCTAAACCAAAAGGAAGAGGGAGGATTCATAAGAGTGGTGGTTTTTCTTTATTCATCACTTAGGTAAGATTTATTTTATTGTATTCTTATCTATGATTTTGGTGTTAATATATCAATAGATGATTTTATGAGCATATATGATTAAATAGATATATTGATGTAGTCTATGTTGGGGGTCTCGGTTTCACTCAATTTTAGAGTATATTTTGCTTTCCATTTAGGTGGCTCATATTTTGAGATTGATATGTGATAGGTTAGGTTTAATGGTGGTGTGTTTGTGGGATACAAGATTGACTTCAAGCAATTACAAATTTTTACATGTATATAAACAATAATAGAATAATATGGGTTGAGAATTTCCGAAGCCGTGATGGCTTTGTTTTGATGCCAAATTGTGGGAGTTCCTAATAGGCAATTGGGATAATTTATTCTATTGTTGTTACAAGAAGAGAAAGATGGGTCCACATAATAATTGTTTATGCGGTGTAATAATTTATTAGGTTTGTGAGATTGAGGTGGATCTTGGTAATTTGAGATTAGCTTGGGAAATATTATTTTAGTTGTTTAAGGTAAGTAACCCTCTATTACTGTTGGTTCATTTTGGATCATATCGAATCGTTTAAAATCATAAATATTTATTTATAGCCTTCATGTTCTCTTAAAATAAAATATGGGTCAAGTATAAAACAACATCGAATATTATTATGAAAATTATTTGAATATTTGGTGAAACTATTCTGAAAATTGTACGGCCTTGTCACGGGCTAAGTGACCGTAGTCATTAAGACTTGGGTTTTGTGAATTAAATCATTGAACTATCTGAATATCGAACCATCGATTTGAACAACGAATTACTTTGAATTATCACATTGGCTTTTCATTTAAAATGTATTGTATATTATTTATTTTTAGCTATGAAACCACCTTACAAATAATTGTTCATTTATTGAACTGTAGAAAAAATTATATTTATTGGTTATTGATTTATTTATTTATTTATTTTTGTATACTTGATTCAGCTAGCAGTGACGGTTGGTTATTTACTGGGCTATCTAGCTTGCCCTTATTTTTTTTCAGATTCTGAAGAGTAGAGCTGCGCGGGATTTTTTACATGTGGGAGTGTCGAGAGTAGGACCATGATTTAAGTACTTGGATTATTGTTTTGTTAATGGATTTTATTAGTGGACTTTGTGGATAATTTCATATGATAAGCTATTTATTTTTATGGATTTTGGCATTATGACAATTAAGGATTTAATTTGAGTATTTTACATTATGGGTTATGTGATTGGATTCTTAGCCCTGCATGCTCACTTATATGAGTGTGCGACGTTGTCACGGAGCTTGGGGCGTGACAATTTTGTGGTATCAGAGCCAGGTTGTAATTTTAAAGGCTAGTATAGAATAGTGGTGAGATTGGGTAGATGTAGGACTGGGAACGCTTATAAATTGGTATAATGTTAATTTTATTTTTTATGTTATAGGAGCTTGAGAATAGAATGAGATGAGGTTTTATTATTGATGCATATAGGTTGCAATGGAACATGAGGAGACATTGGCAAATATAGCTAGGAATACACGTCAGGGTCAAATGAATCGACGGACTGGTAATAACAATCGGCGAGGGAACGTGACTAATAATGGTAGTGGTTCTCAAGCAGTCGAAGGAAATCAGGGGCAAGAGTTGGGACAACAAAAACAAGCTGCAATCCCCAATCCAATTGGAATGGTTCAAGTGCTTCAGACTTTGGCCGGGGTGGTGCAACAACAAACCACCATAGGGAATAACTTGACTAGACTTATGAAGCAACAACAACGGATGCAGCCAGGTGTTGGGCCACAACCGAGGCCACGTTGTAACATTACTGAGTTTAAGAAGATAGCCTTGGCATTTGACAAAGCCACAGACCCTTTTGGAGGCTGAAAAATGGTTGACAGAAATGGAAAAGTTATTTCCCATTTTTGAGTGTACGGATGATTAGAAGGTGACCTATGCTACGTTTATGCTACAAGGGATAGCTAACGATTGGTGGCAGATAGAGAAGCGCATACACGAGCATGATGCGAACCCCTATACATGGGAAAGGTTTAAGAATGCATTCAATGAGAAATACTTCCCTAGGAGTGTTCGTCTACAAAAACAGAGGGAATTTTTGAAGTTAGAGCAAGGGAATAAGACGGTTGCAGAATATGAAGCTGAGTTTACGAAGTTGTCTAAATTTGCATCAGCATTTGAAACAGATGAGGATAGCAGAGCACGGAAGTTTGAAGGTGGGCTAAGAACGAACATTATGCAACAGGTGGTTTCTTTCGAGTTACCTACTTTTGGAGCAGTGTAGAATAAGGCTTTGGTTGAGAGTAGCTTCACTAGAGCCCAAGAAGAGAGAGAAGAGAATTATAAGAAGAGGCCTAGTTCTTCCAACTTCCAAACTAACAACAGCTTGAAGGGCAATGCTAAGAGACATCGGTTGGGAGTTGGGGAAGTCGAACTGTGGGTGGTAGTGTTGACAAGTAGAATATCGGGTATGGTGCACTAAATGTAATGGGTTCCATCGGGATAATGAGTGTCATTAGAATACTGGGGCTTGCTTTTCCTGCGGGCAACAGGGGCACAAGATAGCTGATTACCTTAGCTAGAAGAGGCATGAGACTGAACAGAAAGCATGGACAAAGAAATGAGTTTCAACAGAAAAAATGTCTTCAGGAAAAGAAAAATGGAGGCCATAAGCCAAAGACTTAGGGTCGAGTGTACGCACTCACGCAACAAGATGTCCAGACTTCCAACACGGTGGTGTCAGGTACTATTTTAGTGTCTTCTGTCTATGTACATGTGTTATTTGATTCTGGAGCTACAAATTTATTTGTGTCTATGGGATTGTTAAGAAACATGGATAAAAATGTGTCTCTATAGAGATTGACTTATGTATTGAAACCCCAATAGGAGGTGTTATGGTTGCTGACTTAATTTGCAAATCTCGTGTGGTTAGTATAGATGGCAAAAAATTGCTTCTAGACTTGATTGTTTTAGATATGCGGGACTTTGATATAATTCTTGGAATGGATTGGTTGGCAACCAATTATGCTTTTATTCATTGCCAAGGCAAAATGTAGTATTTTAGATTCCTGATCAACCAGAATTTTGTTTTGTGGGTAGTGGAGTTAACACTCATCCTCTGGTAATCTTAGCTTTGCAAGCTAGACGATTGTTGAGGAATGGTTACGCGGGTTATTTTTTTGTGAGAGATACCCATAAAACTGAACTGAAGTTAGAGGATATTCTAGTTATGAAGGAATTTCCCAATGTTTTTCCTCAAGACTTACCGGGGTTGCCACCAGATAGAGAGATTGAGTTTGCTATCGAATTGATACCAGGCGCGGGTCCTATCTCCAAGGCTCCGTATCGGATGACCCTAGTAGAGTTGAAAGAGTAAGGAACAATTACAAGAGTTACTAGATAAGGGCTTTATTAGGCCTAGTGTTTCTCCTTGGGGTGTGCCCATTTTATTTATGAAAAAGAAGGATGGTAGTTTTCACCTTTGCATTAATTATCGAGAGTTAAACAAGGTGACAATTTGAAATAAATATCCTTTGCCTAGAATAGATGACTTATTTGATCAGTTGCAAAGGAGCACAAGTCTTTTCTAAGATTGATCTTTGTTCTGGCTATCATCAGTTGGAGGTTAAGGCGCAGGATATACCTATGACAGCCTTCCGAACTAGGTATGGGCCTTGTGAATTTTTAGTGATGCCATTTGGGTTGACCAATGTGCCTGCAGCTTTTATGGATTTAATGAATAGAGTATTTAAACCCTTCTTAGATTAGTTTGTGGTAGTTTTTATTGATGACATTCTTGTGTACTCGAAGAGTAAAGAGCAGCACGAAGAGCATCTGAGAATAGTGTTGCAGATATTAAGGGAGAAGAAGTTATTTGCTAAATTGAAGAAGTGTGAATTTTGGTTGGAGAGTGTATCATTTTTGGGTCATGTGATATCTAAAGATGGGGTGTCTGTTGACCCCAAGAAAGTGGAGGCGGTGGTGGAGTGGAATCGGCCTACTGTGGGAGTGCCGAGAGTAGGACTATGATTTAAGTACTTGAATTATTGTTTTGTCAGTGGATTATATTAGTGGACTTGGTGGACAATTTCATATGATAAGAATTATCTATTTGT
>NW_021024952.1:1577459-1641748 GCF_004153795.1 Camellia sinensis
TTCCTGAATTTCTATGCCTTTGACTCGTTTAACACAAAAAGGGGTTAAATTTGAGTGGTCTGATGATTGTGAGAAGAGTTTCCAAGATCTAAAGAGTCGATTGGTGTGTGCTCCAGTACTTATAGTTCCATCCGGAGATGAAGGTTTTAGCATCTATAGTGATGCATCGAAGAGGGGCTTGGGTTGTGTCCTGATGCAGAATGATAAGGTAGTGGCATATGTGTCTAGGCAGTTGAAGCCATATGAGCAGAATTATCCTACGCATGTTTTGGAGTTGGTTGCCGTGGTGTTTGCATTGAAAATCTGGAGGCACTACCTGTATGGGGTGAAATGTGAGATATTCACTGATCATAAAAGTATGAAGTATATTTTCACTCAAAAAGAATTGAATATGAGGCAAAGGCGATGGTTGGAGCTATTAAAGGACTACGATTTGACTATCAATTATCATCCGGGAAAAGCCAATGCAGTGGCGGATGCCTTGAGTAGAAAGACCCCAAGTAATTTGGCTACCTTGATCACTAACCAAAAGAATGTCTTGGAGGACTTGCAGAGGTTGAATATTGAGATTAGATGGCATAGCCATGGAGTGCAGTTGGCAAACCTTAGAGTTCAACCCACATTGATTGATAGAATTAAAGATGCTCAGGGAAGAGATCCTCAATTGCAAAAACTTAAGGCTGAAATGGAAATAGGGCTACAGATGGAATTTTGTACGCATAAAGATGGAACCTTGAGATTTGGAGAGAGGTTGTGTGTGCCTAATGATTTAGAGCTCAAGAGAGAAATCCTGAGAGAAGCTCACAGTTCAGGATATACTGTACATCCAGGGAGCACTAAAATGTATAAAGACTTGAAGAGGAACTTTTGGTGGAATAATATGAAGAGGGAAATTGCTCAGTATGTTGCTCAATGTTTGGTATGTCAATAAGTGAAAGTTGAACATCAGAGACCTACAGGTAAGTTACAACCTCTTCCTATTCCCAAGTGGAAGTGGGAACATATTACCATGGATTTTGTGACAGGGTTGCCTAGGACCCAAGGTGGTAACAATGCTATTTGGGTTATCGTTGATCGATTGACCAAATCTGCTCACTTTCTAGCTTTTAAGGTAGGGTTCTCCTTAGAGAAGTTTGCAAAATTGTATATCAAGGAGATTGTGAAGTTGCATGGTATTCTGGTGACCATAGTGTCTGATAGAGATACCAGATTTGTATCTATGTTTTGAAGGAGTTTGCATACAGCTTTGGGCACTAGTTTGAATTTTAACACTGTCTTTCATCCTCAAACTGATGGACAGTCAGAGAGAACTATTCAAACCTTGGAAGACATGTTGAGGGCTTGTGTTATTGATCTTGGAGGTTCTTGGGATGAGCATTTGGCCTTAGTGGAATTCTCTTATAATAACAGTTATCATGCGAGCATTCAGATGGCACCATATGAGGCTTTATATGGACGAAAGTGTAGATCACCTATTTGTTGGGATGATGTGGGTGAAAGGAAGTTGTTAAGGCCTGAGATTGTGCAACAAACAGTGGACAAAATCAATCTTATTAGAGAGCGACTTCGCACGGAACAGAGTAGACAGAAAAGTTATGTAGATAACAGGAGACGCAATTTGGTGTTTGGGGTTGGAGACCATGTGTTCCTTAAGGTGTCTCCTATGAAAGGAGTAATGAGGTTTGGAGTTCGTGGTAAATTGAGTCCTAGATTTGTTGGGCCATTTGAGATTTTAGATCGAATTGGTGAGGTAGCTTACAGACTTGCCCTACCACCTTCACTAGCTGGAGTTCATAATGTTTTTCATGTCTCAATGTTAAGGAAGTATATACCGGATCCTAGTCATGTGATTGATCATGCACCGTTGCAGTTTAAGGAGGATTTGACTTATGAGGAACACCCTATACAAATTGTTGATAGAAAGGAACAGGTTTTGAGGCGTCGAGTAATCCACTATGTTAAGGTTCAATGGAGCAATCACTCAGAAAGAGAAACAACTTGGGAACTTGAGGATGAAATGAAACGAAAGTATCCACAACTTTTTGAGACTCCAGGTATGTCAAATTTCGAGGACGAAATTTCTTTTAAAGGGGGAAGAATGCAAAACCCAAGTTATTTATAGAATTATTTTGGATAGATTAATAATTAAAATAAATTGTATGGGTAATTTAGTAATCTTAAGAATTAGGTTCAACCCTTTTAAAAAAAGAAAGAAAAAAGGAAAGAAAATGGAGCCCTGTGAAAGTGCTGCTAGGTATTTGGAGGCTGCTGCTGCTGCTCAACGGTTTGAAGAGTAGAAAAAAAGAAAAAAAAAAAGAAAAGAACAAAAAAAAAAAAAAAAAAAAAAAAAAAAAAAAAAAAAAAAAAAAAAAAAAAAAAAAAAAAAAAAAAAAAAAAAACAAAAAAGAAAAAAAAAAAACAACTGAAAGACGACCTCCACAAGAGCTGAAAGAACAGAGGAAAAAACAAAGAGAAAGGGAGGGAGAAACTTACCAAGGTTGAATCGGAGATAAAAGAGGAAGGAGGATGGCAATATCAGGCCCAATGAGGTCGCAATCCAAGCCCTAGGGAAGAGAGACTGAAAATGGGGAAAAAATTAACTGAAGGGCCATGGGAGCGAGAATTTAAACAAAACCAGTCCACTCGAACGTGCAATTTAATGCTCGAGCAGGATCCAAAGAATGCGCGGATCCGCTCAAGCTCGAAATAGGTCGCTTGAGCGCCTAAAAGACCCTCTCAGAACTGCAAAACCCAACACTAAATGCTGAAATGAAGAATTTAGCGGGGACAAAACTCCAAAACCCACCCCCCTTTTAAAAAAAAAAAAAGAAAATAAACCCAAAAAAATAGCTTGAACAGAGAAAGGTGAACTATTAACCAAAGGAGAGTATGATTGGAAGAAAGTAATACTAGGATAAAATGATCCATACTCCATGCAGCCTGTAAACAAGTTTACTAAAAGAAAAAAACTATGAACCACAAAAGCATGAGCAAACCAGATAATATTCAATCAAGGATCATAAGCAACATGAGAATACATTCTGAAAATTGTACCAAATGTTTATTTCAAAAATATCGAATATTTTATTTAAAAGTTGTGTGTTGTTTGAATTTTGAACATCACTCTATTCTGACTATGATTTGGACCCTAGCCAATGGGGGTTATTTTTTGGCACAGAAACTAGTTTCTTTTGGGGCTTTACCACCGGCCTATGTGTGGTTCTGGGCCTTGTCACGGGCTAAGTGACCGTAGCCATTAAGACTTGGGTTTTGTGAATTAAATCATTGAACTATCTGAATATCGAACCATCGATTTGAACAACAAATTACTTTGAGTTATCACATTGGCTTTTCATTTAAAATGTATTGTACATTATTTATTTTTAGCTATGAAACCACCTTACAAATAATTGTTCGTTTATTGAACTGTAGAAAAAATTATATTTATTGGTTATTGATTTATTTATTTATTTATGTATACTTGATCCAGCTAGCAGTGATGGTTGGTTATTTACTGGGCTATCTAGCTTACCCTTAATTTTTTTTTAGATTCTGAAGAATAAAGCTGCACGGGATTTTTTTTACATGTGGGAGTGCCGAGAGTACGAGAGTAGGACCATGATTTAAGTACTTGGATTATTGTTTTGTTAGTGGATTAAATTAGTGGACTTGGTGGACATTTTCATATAAGAACTATTTATTTTTATGGATTTTGGCATTATGACAATTAAGGATTTAATTTGAGTATTTTACATTATGGGCTATGTGATTGGATTCTTAGCCTTGCATGTTCACTTATATGAGTGTGCGGCGTTGTCACGGAGCTTGGGGCGTGACATTTATAATTTTTTTTCTGCTTCAGTGTTCTCTAATCTCCCCCAAACAAATTACAAAAACGTTTTCCAAGAAACAAGAATTGATGATTGTGGAAAAGGAAAAACATAGAGGGCCAAAAGGCAAAAGCTGATGAAGCCGTCATGGCTCGCGTTTCTCCGCGAAAGACGTGTGTTGCTGTCTTAATAAGGTTCAGAAAGGTGTTTCCATTCTTGCAGAAGAAAAAGAAGAAAAATAAATGAATGAAACGGTTTGGAGTAAGGGACAATTACTTATCAGTGGGGTAAGAAAATTATATTATAAGTCAGTGGAAATTTTTTTATAATTGCAAGACAAATGAATGATATAATTTTAATTACAAATGTGTGGAAATTGTTCTTCACGCACCCTCTTGCTTCCTTCCATCTTCATGGAGAACAATTTCCCCACCTTTGTAACTAAAATTATATCATTCATTTATCTTGTAACTATAAAAAGATTCTCACTGACTTATAATATAATGAGTAATATTAGGGATCCCAAATATTAGATCTCACACCCATGTAAGACATTTATTTAAAATGTTGATAAAATATTTGGAATCTATAGCATTTTTCTAATATAATTTTTCTATCCCCACTTATAGGTAGTTTCCCCTTAGAGTAATTACATTACGAAGAATATTTATATCATTAAACAAACTAACAACTAATCTACAACAACTTGAAACATAGAGAATGAGATTCACTTGGAATATCAAGAAGCATAATCAACAACAATTTGACGTAGTCAAAGCCAATAAATACAATGATCTCTCTGATGCAAAATTTCTTATACATACGAGTAAGTAAATTGCAAAAATCGAAATTTCCCACTACACATTAATCGCTTCTAAAAGTTCTCAAGACCATTCCATGCATGCTAATATCAAGAACACACATAAGTGGTCTTGAGAGATCAAAGAATGCGTTCAAAGAAAATGGCAAATCCATTTATTTTTAACAATTTAAAATTTCTATTGAACTCTACCAACCAATTGGGGAAAAAAACAGAACAAACTTTCAGTACTTTCCACACAATGAATGCCATTTTAGTTTCAACTAGTACCACAAAGGAGGAATACCCAGAATCCCTCGAGCCAATCTTGGATCGTACACATCAAAATGTGCACGTCTCAGAGAATCCAAAAGAACCTGAGCAGGCACAGCCGGCAAAAGCACTGGACGAGCTTCCTCAGGCACTGTTCTAGCTAATTCACGAGCTTTCTGGAGATGCGAATTAGCTACAGATGCCATCTTAACAACAGCATCACACAAACGCTCGCAAGAGTCCATGAAATCTCCATTTGGCCTCCTTGGTTAACCAACAACCCGTGTTTGGCTGCCACTCTAGCAGGTATGTAAGAAAACTGACAGCTGCGGCTGGCACGGTATGGCAACGACTTAAACAGCAAAAGAAGGCCACTAGCCTTGCCAATATGTGATGCTGCATGATCTGCAGCAGTGGACTTGATACCACCTGCTTGAAGAGTCATGTAAAAGATAGTTGAAACAGTGTCCTCAGCATACCACTCCAACTCTTCAATAGGTTCTAGGATTTCAATAACCTCTCCTTTTGCATCATTGATTCGAGCTTCAATGGATCGTGTCAACTAGCCCTTGTTGATTTTATGCTCATATATTACTGATGACAGGGCCTGAGCTGTTGGGTGCTCAATTAATTTGTTGGCAAATATCTTGTCTATAGCTTCTCGCCACCAGAGGAGGGCGCATAAGGCCGATTTTGGGATCGGAAGCAATATCCATGGCTCTTGTTGTTTCAATATTGAAAGCACGGAGAGCAAACGCAGCCTTCCGCATGTTTGAGGGAAGTTCAAGAAGGCAGAGATAATGATGGTAGTCATAATTTCGTATTTGCTGTACACAGTAGGAGAAAGCCGTCCGTGTGCCACCAGAGGCAGATGCACCACTCATTAAATCCCAGCTGTGGTTTCCCTCCTGCAAGCGTATTACTTAAAAAGCAAGGGAAATGTTTATTAGAAGGGCATAAAGGAGGAAATAATATATGTTTAAAACAAAGGGTTACACAAGAAGGAAATCATGAACCTTGCCTGACAAAAATATGCTTCGAACCAAACTATGAAGTTCTGGGACTATCTTAGAGGTTTTGCGGCTGAGAATCAACACCCTTCGCTATGTTTGGGTGATCTCAATGAAGTTGGCTCGGTGCAGGAAAAGCAAGGACAGACTGAACATTTTCAAAAGCTCTTACTTGCATTGTGCTTTTATGGACTTGTTCAAGGGCCCACATACACATGGTAAAATATAAAATAAAATAAAATAATGAGAAGGATAATATTCGGGAATAACTAGATCGTGCTTTTGCTATAGTTGGGTGGAGACAACTTTTTTTCCCATATGCTAGGTATATCACGAGGTATGCCATGGCTCTAATGACTGTCCCCTTCTATTGTTCTGTAGTATACCCCCATGTTACGTTACATGGACCCCTCAAAATAAATTAAATACCCATGTCAAACACTCGACATTTGGATAAAAATGTGGGATATGGTTATGATACTTCTCATTGGACACTCCTTATACATTTATAGATAACACTATTATATATATATATGCCAACCAATTGGAAAAAAACAGAACAAACTTGCAGTACTTTCCACTTTAGTTTCAACTGGTACCACAAAGGAGGAATACCCAAAATCCCTCGCGCCAATCTTCGATCGAACACATCAAAATGTGCACGTCACAGAGAATCCAAAAGAACCTGGGCAGGCACAGCCGGCAAAAGCACTGGACGAGCTTCCTCAGGCACTGTTCTAGCTAATTCACGAGCTTTCTGGAGATGCGAATTAGCTACAGATGCCATCTTAACAACAGCATCACACAAACGCTCGCAAGAGTCCATGAAATCTCCATTTGGCCTCTTTGGTTAACCAACAGCCCGTGTTTGGCTGCCACTTTAGCAGGTATGTAAGAAAACTGACAGCTGCGGCTGGCACGATATGGCAACGACTTAAACAGCAAAAGAAGGCCACTAGCCTTGCCAATATGTGATGCTGCATGATCTGCAGCAGTGGACTTGATACCACCTGCTTGAAGAGTCATGTAAAAGATAGTTGAAACAGTGTCCTCGGCATACCACTCCAACTCTTCAATAGTTTCTAGGATTTCAATAACCTCTCCTTTTGCATCATTGATTCGAGCTTCAATGGATCGTGTCAACCAGCCCTTGTTGATTTTATGCTCATATATTACTGATGACAGGGCCTGAGCTGTTGGGTGCTCAATTAATTTGTTGGAAAATATCTTGTCTATAGCTTCTCGCCACCAGAGGAGGGCGCATAAGGCCGATTTTGGGATCGGAAGCAATATCCATGGCTCTTGTTGTTTCAATATTGAAAGCACGGAGAGCAAACGCAGCCTTCCGCATGTTCGGGGGAAGTTCAAGAAGGTAGAAAGATAATGATGGTAGTCATAATTTCATATTTGCTGTACACAGTAGGAGAAAGCCGTCCGTATGCCACCAGAGGCTGATGCACCACTCATTAAATCCCAGCTATGGTTTCCCTCCTGCAACCGTATTATTTAAAAAGCAAGGAAACTATTTATTAGAAAGGCATAAAGGAGGAAATAATCAACAATGCTAGGTATCATGAAAAAGTTTTCATGAAAATAACCAAGAAAGCTTTTGTGACCCTTGGATTACACTTAGAATAAAGCACCACACACTAATCAAGGTAATCCAAAGATCATAAATCTTTCATGATCATTTTCAGGAAAAACTTTTTGCGATCCCTAACTTTTCTCGGAAACAATATCTAACAAAGGGTTACACAAGAAGGAAATCATGAACCTTGCCTGAAAAAAATATGCTTCGAACCAAACTATGAAGTTCTGGGACTATCTTAGAGGTTTTGCGGCTGAGAATCAACACCCTTCGCTATGTTTGGGCGATCTCAATGAAGTTGGCTTGGTGTAGGAAAAGCAAGGACAGACTGAACATTTTCAAAAGCTCTTACTTGCATTGTGCTTTTATGGACTTGTTCAAGGGCCCTCATATACATCATACAATATAAAATAAAATGATGAGAAGGATAATATTCGAGAATAACTAGATCGTGCTTTAGCTATAGTGGGGTGGAGACAACTTTTTTTCCCATATGCCAGGTATATCATGAGGTATGCCATGGCTCTAATGACTGTCCCTTCTATTGTTCTGTAGTATACCCCTATGTTACATTACATGGACCTCTCAAAATAAATTAAATACTCATGTTGGACACTCGATACTTGAATAAAAGTGTGGGATATGGTTATGATACTTCTCATTGGACACTCCTTATATATTTATAGATAACACTATTATTATTATTATTATTATTATTATTATTATTATTATATATGTGTGTGTGTTATATAATTGTTATAAAATGAGTAAAATACCTTTTTGACATTGTATGTTACATATAATACTATTTTATTTTACATAATAGATAAAATATAAAAATATGAACTTTTTTCCAGAGTCTAAGTACCTTTAAATTTGAGATTTGATAGATCCGACCTCTAAATAGGTACCCATACCCAACACCTATACCTAAGTCTATGCAACATAAGTATTCCCCCTAAAAAAGTCTCTTAACTAGACTGTTTAAATTTGAAAGTATTTAGTCGACAAATTCTGAGTGCAGGATGTTGTTCAATCCAAGTGGCAGGCCATTCAAACTAGTTCCCTTATATTTAAGCTTTCTCAAAAGCTCAAAAGGTGTCAGAGCAACCTTAAACGTGGAGTTGAGATGACTTTTGGAAATAACAAGATTAAAGTTGTTAATATAAAGTCTTAGTTCGCCGATATTCAGCTTCAACCCTTTATGGAATCTAACCTTCAGGCCCAAGAGATGTTAAAATCTGAAAAGGAGACTCTTATGAAAAGGCAAGAAATGTTTTTTCACCAATGTTCTCGGCTCTGATGGCTAAAGTATGACCTTTCTTTCATGCAGTTGTAACCTAGAGATGCCAACATAATCATTTAATCAAGGTGAATGATAGCAGTGGAGTTTTTCCAATTGCTTCAAAGCTCTGGCCCCAGGAACATGGAAGAAGCTTTGGTGCAATGGGTTATGTAGAGTGTCTCAACAATTTCCTACTTGGTGTTTGCTAATTGAGAAAAGTAAGCTTCTTTACTTCCCTTCATAGGTCTTCATCAAGGAGACCCTTTGTCCCTATACTTTTTTCTGCTTGTTGCCAATGTGCCTTCTAAATTGTTTTCAACAACGTAATTTCTTGTTTAAAATTAAGAGATATTGCCCACTATTCTCCCACATTTTTGTTGCTGATGATGCTAATCTTTTTATTAAAGGAAATATTTAGGAATGTCGAAATATAAACTACACCAGATTTACAATAACTAGTAATTTAATGCCACGTAATCACTTCAATCAAACAAGTATAAACTGTACCACACAATATCCAATCTACCCCAAGGTTATCAAAACTATCAGTGGTTCCAACACTCCCCACTTGAAAGCCACTAATACTACTTACACTCTTACTAACCCAAACAACCATCCCGAATTGATGGATGTGGAGAGAATTTTTTGGGTGTATTTAGCACATCCCGAATTGAAAATGCAAGAATTTTTCTTGTTGATCTCATCAATTTCACCCTTCCCTCTAACTGTGCACTCAGGGACAAAACTTACACTTCATCTTTGCGAAACAAGACATGCATAATATTTTTTTACCAATTGATATAAGCTATGAGATTCCAATTCAAGAATGGAAAATAAACTAATGCTAGTTTACTACAGAAAAGATAAAACCATTATCTATTCACATTAACAACAAATTAATAAAAGAATTATCATGCAACAATTTATTCTTTGTAAATTTCAACTAAATCATCAATCAAAATGATGGAACTCAATGTTCCTTCAAACCCCAACAATCTTCGATGATTTACCTTATCCTAAATTTTTCAATAAAAGCATCTTCCATTTTGTTGCTGAACTTAGTTTTGACAATATTTATGCTAGGACAGTTTTGCAGTAGAGACTAGAAGAGTAAGTAAATAAAATAAATGTCATATATATTATTCATTATATACATGTCTAATATTCTTCCAACTAAGAACCAATCAGTATTGCCTGGTAATAGGGTGAATTAGAAATATATCCCCTGAGGATTACTGAAAATACAGATTGCCCCTTGTAATTTGTAATTTGGAAAATTACAAATACCCCATTGTAAAAAAAAAATTATTTAACAAAATTAATTGAAAAAATGAAATTTTTAACTGTTCTCATATACAATAATAAAATTAGTTGAATTATAAAATTGAAATATATTTATGACATCATTAAAAACTGTTAATTGACTTACTGATTTATTGATAAAAGAGGCCATTTGTTATGAATTATAAACTTCACGAGGCGGGATATAATTTTCAAAACTACAAAGAGCAATTCATATTTTAAACAAATCTCAGGGCTATTCCAGTGAAACAGTTATTTCAGGATATACAAATACTAAGCAGTTTAAGCTAACATCTATAGCTACACAGGCTATAAGTTTTTAATTATTCCCAAACTCACAAGCTTAAATATAGGTATGAAAGTCTTTGATTAATACTATAAACCAACTTGAAACTTAAACCAACAGTGCCAAACAAGGGAGTCTTCGATTAATATTATTTCAATAAATGATTTCTACATCATGATTAACACTCTGATTAGCTCAAGCTGCATACATAAACAAACTACCTGCAACGAGATTTGGCAAATACTTGGTGAATCTGTCAACAACGAAGAGCTGCAACGAGATCTGCAGTTGAGTGATGAGAAAGAGCATACAAGTGAAAAATAATAGAAGTAGAACAGAGAGGTGAGTGAAAAAGACAGGGTCTGCAGGGTACAATTAAAATGAAAAATTAGTAACAAATTGGTTAATAAGCTAAGGTGAAATGAAAGCCCAGTAAGAATCACCACCTGTTGAGCATTCCACTCCATGTGAACCACCATGGAAGTATGGAGGCTACAGATTTGCTGAAGTTTTTTTTTCAAACCTAGGGTGGCTATGTTATTAACTTTGGTAGTTGTTTGTTGGCAAGCAGAGGTTGGCAATGGTAGTTGGTTGTTGGCAAGCAACTCTCTCGTTTGTGTATAAATAAGGAGAGCTGTGAGTTGAGTTAATCATTAAGCAGAGAGTGTAATTTGTGAATGAGAGAGTTCTATAGAGAGTTGTGAGGAATGAATTCTGTAATCTCCCTTCGAGATAATTCTATAGTGGATATCTCTCTTCGTGGACATAGGCAATTACCTAACCACGTAAATCTATTGTGTCTCATTTTTCTGTGTGTGTGATTGATTTCTGGTATGCCTTAATCCTAACAAGTCGTATTAGAGCCCTGGTTGGTGAAAAATAGTGTGGTTTTCAAAAAATTTCAAATTTTGAAGTTGCTCGAAATCAAATTTTGAGCACACCAAGAGGTGCATCTGTTCGAGACGATTTTGACGACATAAAATTCATCAAAATCGAAGCTAAAACGAGTGTCGTAGAGCTTGTCGAAGATTCGCTAGAATTTCGTCGAAAATTTCAGTTCCGCGATGGAAGTTGAAGAAGAAGGTTGATGTCACTGTTACATCATCATTGCATCAGCAGAGTTTCTAAAATTATAATTTAGCCCCTGAAGTTATGGTAAATTGCATTTCAGCCTTGAAGTTTCTGAAATTGCAATCTAGCCCCTAAAGTTGTGGTAAATTGCATTTCAATCCCTAAAGTTTGAGATATTGCAATTTGGCCCCTTGAGTTGGAAGAAATTACATTGAGGTCCTTGAAAAAAATGGGGGAAGTGCTTTCCTGGCTAATTTGACCATTCCAAACTCAAAGGTGTGGTCCGTTTGTCCAAATTCAAATGTTTTATACAAGTAAGAAGACGATGGAGGAATCCACATCAACTTCAAAATTGATGATAAAGTTGAATGTTTCCAATTATGAAATCTGGAAGCCGCGGATGGAAGACGTCCTATACTGTAAAGACCTGTTTGACCTTATTGCTCTAAAAGGGGTTAAATCGGAAGCAAAGAATGATGAAGACTGGATAAAAATGAATCAGAAGACTATCGATTAGATTAAACAATGGATAGATCCACCATGTCGCCCAGAAGACAGATGCATATGTCCTCTGGACAGTGTTAGAAGAAATGTACCAGTCAAAGATGGCCCGGAACAAAGCCTTAGTGATGAAAAGACTTGTAAATCTAAAGTTGAAGAATGGTATGTCTGTCGCCGAGCATACCAGTGAATTCAAGAATCTGGTGAATCAACTTGTAATCGTCAAGATGCCCTTAGACGATGAAATGCCAGCTGTACTACTGTTCAGTTCTTTACCTGGCAACTGGGAGACGTTGGTGGTTTCTCTTAGTAACTCTGCACCAGAGGGGAAGCTGACCATGAGCATGGTCACAGACGCCATGTACAATGAAGAAACAAGGAAGAAAGACATGGGAGGTAATTAGTCCCATACTCTTATCATAGAAGATAGAGGCAGAGACAGAGGTAGAGGAAGAGGTAGAAGAAGAAACAAGAATAGAGGCAAATAGAGCAACATAAGTAAATCTAACGATAGTAAAATTCAAGGTAACTCCAGCTTCACTTGCTTTCACTGTGGCCAAGAGGGTCACATAAAGAGAAACTTCCCAAGCCGAAAACATAAAGGCCAAAGTAGTAAGTCAAAGGGAGATGAGAACACAACAGCCACAACAACTGATGAAATACTTCTTATAGTTGGTGAAGAGGATGACTTCGTTCACGTGGCTAACCACAACTACACAAAATAGGTGATAAACACAGTTGCATCCTATCACGCCACTTCCCATAGAAAACTCTTCAATACAACACTAGAGATTTTGGCACTATTCAAATGGGGAATTCTAGTTATTCGAAGATTGTGGGCATTGGAGACATTAGTATTCAGACTAATGTCAGACACAAGCTAGTTCTCAAAGATGTGAGGCATGTTCCAGATTTGTGCCTCAATCTTATCTCCGGAAGCGCTATAGACTGACAGGGCTATACAAGTATATTCGGAAATGGCCGTTGGAAGCTGACAGGAGGAGCTTTGACAATCGCTAGAGGAGATTTGTCTTCAACACTGTACAAGACTCAAACAACGATCTGTCTGGAAAGTCTAAATGCAGCAGAAAACAAGGAGTCACCGGACTTATGGCACAGATGATTGGCTCACATGAGTGAAAAGAGATTGCATCTGTTAGCAAAGCAATCTGGGATACCCTTATCCAAAGGGAGTGCCCTAAAGCCGTGTGATCATTGCCATTATGGAAAGAAACATCGAGTATCATTCAGTTCAGCAAGCAAGAGAAAAATATAAGTGCTCAGTATGGTATACTCGGATGTTTGTGGCCTAATCGAAGTGGAGTCACTTAGCGGCCATAAGTATTTTCTGACTTTCATTGATGATGCATCAAGGAAGTTGTGGGTGTATTTCTTGAAGATGAAGGATGAGGTATTCCAGCACTTTCAGGAGTTCTATGTAGTGGTGGAAAGAGAAACTGGGAAGAAGTTAAAGTGTCTTTGCACAGATAAAGGTGGCGAGTACACTTTTAATGCTTTTGAAGCATATTGTGCCAATAGAGGTATCCGGTACGAGACAACAGTTCTTGGTACCCCACAACATAATGGTGTGGCAGAAAGGATGAACCACACTATTATTGAAAGACTCAGATGTATGCTCAGAATAGCAAAGTTGCCAAAGTCATTCTAGGCAGAAGCCGCTCGTACAGCCTATTATCTCATCAACAGGTCGCGTTCAGTCTTGTTGAATTTTCCGATACCTGAGAAAGTCTAGTCCAGAAGAAAGGTATCATATTCTCATTTGAGAGTTTTCAGGTTCGTACACATCTCCAAGGAAAACAGACAGAAGCTTGATGACAAGTCCACTCCATGCATATTTGTAGGCTACTCAGATGCAGCATTTGGGTACAAGTTATGAGACCCAGTGAATAGGAAGATGTTTAGGAGCAAAGATGTTGTGATCCAAGAAAACCAGACAGTAGCAAATTTTGAGAAGTCTGCAAAGTCTAGAGATGTCATTACTCTAGACTTGTTACCATCTCCCAAGCCATCACAAAATGCTAGATGTGATAATATGCAACAAGAAGTGCCAGAGTTACAGGTTCCGTTGCCAGAAATAAAGGATCAGAAGGAAAGAGATAAAGACTCAGATGAAGAGGATGTTAAGCAGGGGGAGCAACTCTCTCAACCAGAGGCAACTGGGCCTCAGTTGCGAAGATTTGGAAGAGCTGTCATTCCATCAACCAAATATCCCGCTTCTCGGTATGTTCTAATTACTGCTGAGAGAAAGCCAGAGAGCTTTTCGGAAGCAAAGAGTCATATAGAGAAAAACTGTTGGATGCAAACCATGAAGAAGGAGATGAGTTCTTTGCAGAAGAACCACACTTATGATCTTGTTCCACTTCCAAGAGGCAAGAAAGCCTTGAAGAACAAATGGGTGTATAAGTTGAAGAAAGATGGCAACGGTAAACTATTGCAGCATAAAGCTCACTTGGTGGTCAAAGATTTTGGGCAGAATAAGGGAATTGACTTTGACAAGATCTTCTCCCCAGTTGTGAAGATGACTTCCATTCCAGTAGCTTTGGGATTAGCAGCTCGCTTGAATCTGGAGGTAGAACAGATGGATGTCAAGACTGTCTTGCTCCATGGTGATTTAGAGGAAGAGATCTATATGGAGTAACCAGAAGGATTTGAAGTCAAAGGGAGACAGAATCTAGTCTGCAAACTGAAGAAGAGTCTCTACGGCCTGAAGCAGGTGCCGGGACAATAGTACAAGAAGTTTGATTCATTCATGGTGGATCACGAGTACAAAAGAACAATTGCAAACCAGTGTGTATATTTTCGAAGGTTTTCGTATGGAAACTTCATTATCCTACTGCTGTATGTCGATGATATGTTGATTATTGGACAAGATATTGCTATGATCAACAAGTTGAAAAAGGACTTGTCGCAGTATTTTGACATGAAGAATTTAGGCCCAGCACAACAGATTTTGGGCATGAAGATTGTTCGTGATAGGAAAGCCAAGAAGATATGGCTGTCATAGGAGAAATATGTTGAACGGGTGATTGAAAGGTTCAACGTGAAAGATGCCAAGCCAGTCAGCACACCGCTAACCAACCATTTCAAGGTAACAAAGCATTCGTGTCCCACGACCAAGTCTAAAATAAAAGAAATGGAGGCAATCCCCTATTCCTCTATAGTAGGAAGTTTGATGTATGCAATGGTGTCCACTCAACCAGATATTGCTCATGCTGTTGGAGTTGTAAGCAGATTTCTTTCCAATCCAGGGAAAGAGCATTAGGAAGCAATTAAATGGATTTTGAGGTACCTTAAGGGTACATCTAAAATGTGTTTGTGCTTTGGAGGAGCTAAACCAGTCTTGGAAGGCTATACTCATTTAGATATGGCAGGCGATCTTGATGGTAGGAAATCTACATCAGGATTTATGTTCACTTTCACAGGGGGAGCTGTGTCTTAGCAGTCCAAGCTGCAGAAGTGTGTTGCTTTATCCACAACCGCGGCAAAATATATTGTCGCAGCGGAAGCTGGGAAAGAGATGTTGTGGTTAAAGAGGTTTCTCCAAGAACTAGGACTAGAGCAGGAAAAGTTAGCGGTACATTGTGATGGCCAGAGTACCATAGACCTGAGCAAGAATTTCATGTACCATTCTCGCACGAAGCACATTGATGTTCGGTATCATTGGATATGCGAAGTGATAGAGAAGCAGTTATTGGAACTAGTCAAGATCCACACAGATAAGAATCCAGCCAACATGCTTACAAAGGTGGTCTCGAGGAACAAACTCGAAGTATACAGGGACATTGCTGGGATGGACTTCCAATAAGGATCCTACTCCCCATAGGTGTGGAGGGGGAGAATTATTGAGCATTCCACACCATGTGAACCACCATGAATATAGCGACCCCGGTCTTTTCCCATATGATTATTGTATCCGGACTTAGGTTCCGTAGCTTCTACCATTGTATTTTGATTGTTACCGTCCTTTAATTTTCTATTTTTGAGTTGGGGGATGCAATAGGCAGGTTTGTAACAGGTTGGTTGAGCTTGGGAGTAATGGGTTGCTGCCCAGAATTTTGACTCTTCGCTCGAGCGAGCAGTTCTTCGCTCGAGCACCTTGGTCCTTCGCTCGAGCCAGGTTTTGTTCGCTCGAGCGAGAGTTACGTTTTGTGTCTGGTGGCTCGAGCCAGGGTTTCTTCGCTCGAGCGTACGTTTGCGTCTCATTTGGACCTGAGAGCTGTGGTTTTTGGCTCGAGCAAGTTTTCCTTCGCTCGAGCTAGCGAGGTGTATGTTTTCGAGTTCCTCGCTCGAGCGAGCATTCTGTCGCTCGAGCGTGCTTCTGGGTTACAGACCTGAAGCTTCGAGTTTTTGGCTCGAGCGAGACTTTCTTCGCTCGATCGAGGGTTTCTTGTGTCTAGTTGCTCGAGCGACCAAGTCTTCGCTCGAGCGAGCCTATTTTATATCAGCAGACAGCAACGACTTTAAACATCACTTTTTCATTTCCTTCTTTTTTCAAACTCTAGATCCGGGACCCTTTCTCTCTAAACTTGTCGTCTTTTTCATCTTCTTTTTTATTCCAAACCCTAGGTCCGACTTTTCTCTCTCCCTACTCACCTTCTCTCTTAGGTTTGATCTATTTAGAGTATGTCTCTACCCTAGTTGCTTTATTAAAAAGATAGAGGGAGTCGAGGGCTTTCATTTAATCTGAACATTTGGCGATTTGGAGCACATTGGTATTTGGGTATTCATCTCTGTCTTCTCCATTTGTCGATGTTACATGTAATGCTTTTATTTTGTAATACTCTGATGAATGAATTAATAAATTGTTTACTTTAAATAATGCATGTCAATGATATATATATATATAATGGGTTTAATTTTGAGGGCGTTACAATGAAAGTCAAGAGTGAAGGCTACAGATTTGCTGATGTTTTTTTTCAAACCTAGGGTGGCTGTGTTATTAACTTTGGTAGTTGTTTGTTGGCAAGCAGAGGTTGGCAATGGTAGTTGATTGTTGGCAAGCAACTCTCCCCTTTGTGTATAAATAGGGAGAGCTGTAAGCTGAGTTAATCATCCAGCAGAGAGTGTAATCTGTGAGTGAGAGAGTTCTATAGAGAGTTGTGAGGTGTGAGTTTTGTAATCTCCCTCCGAGATAATTCTATAGTGAATATCTCTCTTCATGGACGTAGACAATTGCCGAACCACGTAAATCTATTGTGTCTTATTTTTCTGTGTGTGTGATTGATTTCTGGTGTGCCTTAATCCTAACACCACCAAGGATGCGATTGTTGCGAGCCCACTGCACATAATAGGATTATTAAGGCGAGACATAGCTGGAGGCTTGTTGTCCAAGTTTGATGAAACCAAAAAGGAAACTCTCCAATCCGATAAGCATCAGTGGAAACAAAGTTCATTATCTCATCGGCTGAGAGCATCATTTTCACAGCATTGGATAGTCTTAATTGCTTCTTATAAATTGCTGCTGTTAGCAAAGACCTCACTTTTAGACCAATAAGTCTGCTTCGAAAATACCATTGCCTCTGTGCTAAGGACTCAATGCTCTTAGAAAAGAAAAGTAAGATGGCCAATGCATAGCCCTCATTTCTGAAACTTTCTTTGCCCTCGGCAACCTCAATGAAGGTGTTGAGAATAAGTGGACCGGTAGATAAAGTAACGACTGTTAGTAGCGTGAACAATCCCGACATCAAAATCTCCTTCCAATTGCATAAAACTATTGTCCACAAAACTGATGGTTAGGATGATGGGTCAAGTTATTTTATCTCATTGAATTTCTTTGTGAATAGGGAGTAACAAGCTTGTGCTTGATCTTCCTCACGCAATTTGGGTATATCTTCATCCTCAAGTGTTTTCTCCCTCCTCATTTTTATCAGTGGGTTCAGCCACCAAAAGGTCATTTTATTGAAAAACCTAGCTTTTGCAAATGGAGTAACGGTGACAAAAGACTCGGTTTTACTGCTTCCATAGACCTCACTGTTTAGGGGGGTACATAAATTTTCATCAATTTCTTCATATTTGTAACCCTTGTAAGTGCGTAGCAACAATAAACTTGCCCCTAAAATGGGGATAGTACACCCAAAGCTACCTTAATTTTCACTTCTTTCATAAAAATGGCGATGACGAGTGATAAACAACAACAATTGTAGTAAACAAGAAGGCAAGAATTGACAAAACCCACAATGATGCTTTTGGGAAATGTTTTCCTCTAAGGCTAATCATTAAGCCCATTGGCAACCATGTTAGTCCTTAAAACAAAACTAGCAACCACCAATGCAGAGATAAAACAGACCGGGACAACCTTAATTTATCAACTAACATCCAAATACCCAAAATCAAGTATACCAATCCCAAAACTCCATTGAAAATGGAAGATATAAATTTGCAAACGCATAGCGCCACGAAAGTGCTTTGATGGTTTCTTCCAAATGACATTGAATAAGAACACAACCACGAGCAATGTATCAAAACAAATAATCATGGCGTGGTTGATACACGAAGAAGGCCATGTGTAGACACCCCATTTTTGACTGATCTCAAGACTCAAACGTCATTGATTGAGCGCTCGGTGATAGTTCATGTTGTGCTCGTTTCGAGTTTTCGGAGTTTTTGGCTGAGTGCCTTGCCTCTAGACGTCTGAACTCTTTGTGCTTTGGCTTGGTTTGCGGACCGAACCTTGTTTTCTCTTTCCTGGAGGGAGGGACATTTTGTGGTCGTAGACCACTTTTCCTGCTTGGAGACTAGTTTTTGGTTTTCGAAGCCTTCGGCCGCGCGCCTTGTCTCAAGACCGCTTAACGTTCTCTGTTTGGCTTGGTTTTCGGACCATGCCTTGTTGCCTCTGCCCAGAGGGACACTGTGGTCCGGGAGACCACTTTTGTGGCAATAGACCACTTTTGATGTCCGTAGACTAGTTTTCGAGGCTCCCGGCCGCGCGCCTTACCTCCCAGAATCTCGCCTTGCATCCCTTTTGGTTTGTTTTTGGTACAAACCTTGTTTTCCTTGTTTGGAAGGTGGTACAAGGGTAGGAGACCAGTTTTTCCCCTTAGAGACCACTTTCCTCCCCGCCAGCCAGTTTTCTGGTCGGCCAACTGGTGTTCTTGGTCTTTGGGCCACCTTTTCTGGTCGGCCACCACACCACTGCGTTGCTTTCATGCTGCTAACCATCTCCCACCATGGCCGACCACTTTCTCCCCTAGGAGACCACTTCCACTGGTCGGCCGACCAATAGAAGTAGCTGGCTGACCACTTCAAGTGGTCGGCAACTTTTCATCACCTTTTTGGAGATATTTTAGAGCCAGCTATGCCAGCTGGAGGGCACAGAAGCCATCCCCCATACACGTGTAAAGAGGGATGGCTTTAAGCCTAAAGCTTGTCCAACAAGCTTGTTGCTTGTTCTCTATAACAGAGAACCTCCCCCCTCCTCCTCCAAGTTCAGAATTTTGTGGCTGGAGCTATAGATACACACTTGTCTCTATATTTCCTTGTTTGCTCTTGTTTTGTGTTCAGAAGTGTAGTTTTATCATACTATTGCACACAAACACACACTCAAACACCATACTCTTAGAGCTGAGGTCCTTTGAGGTTGTTTTTGAAGTTTTTGGATTGGTTTTGGTTCAAAAAGAGTGCTGGAGTTGCAGTTTTGAAAGTGTTCTTCAAGGGTGAGTTGCTAACCCTTAAAACCCTTATCTTTGCTTAAGCTTTTGAACCTATTTAAATGTTGTTTTTGCCTTGACTTTAAACTACAAAAAGTTCTATTTTTGCATGCTTAACATGTTTGTTTAAGGTCACTTTTGTGTTGAGGGTAGTCTACCCCCTTCTAGGCCTTGTTTGGTCTTGTTCTTGTGCCATCTTTTTAAGCTATTGGGACCACCTTGTTTTGGCCTTCTCACCACTGAAACTCAGAGGAATTTCAGTAGTGGAAATGGTGTTTTGAGGTCCCAAATAGAAGAGGGTCACCCCCTCTCCTTGTGTCTTGTAAGCTTGCTTCATTTGCCTCATGTTTGAGCATGTTTGTTAAGCTTGTGTTGGCCACAGGTTCAGAATTTTGTGGCTAGAGCTATAGATACACACTTGTCTCTATATTTACTTGTTTGCTCTTGTTTTGTGTTCAAAAGTGTAGTTTTATCATACTATTGCACACAAACACACACTCAAACACCATACTCTTGGAGCTGAGGTCCTTTGAGGTTGTTTTTGAAGTTTTTGGATTGGTTTTGGTTCAAAAAGAGTGCTGGAGTTGCAGTTTTGAAAATGTTCTTCAAGGGTGAGTTGCTAACCCTTAAAACCCTTATCTTTGCTTAAGCTTTTGAACCTATTTAAATGTTGTTTTTGCCTTGACTTTAAACTACAAAAAGTTCTATTTTTGCATGCTTAACATGTTTGTTTAAGGTCACTTTTGTGTTGAGGGTAGTCTACCCCCTTCTAGGCCTTGTTTGGTCTTGTTCTTGTGCCATCTTTTTAAGCTATTGGGACCACCTTGTTTTGGCCTTCTCACCACTGAAACTCAGAGGAATTTCAGTAGTGGAAATGGTGTTTTGAGGTCCCAAATAGAAGAGGGTCACCCCCTCTCCTTGTGTCTTGTAAGCTTGCTTCATTTGCCTCATGTTTGAGCATGTTTGTTAAGCTTGTGTTGGCCACATCTCAGCCTATTTTAGGCCTTATTTCAGCATGGCATACCACTACTTTAACTTGGTTTTGTCATCCCTTGCATGCATAATACACTTGTAGTGTAATCCTCATAAACTAGCTTTGTATGCTTCATGAAGTAGCATGTCATTCTAGCTTGTTTTAAGTCCATCTCAGCATGTTCTTGGTGTTGTATTGCCATCATATACCTCTGTTAAGGTTTGGTTTAATAGCCCCATGCATGCTCCATGCACTTGTAGTGTAATTTCATGAACTAGCCTAATGTTTACCATGCTTTAGACTAACATTCTAGCATGCTTTTGGCTTGACTCTAAGAAGCTTTTGTCCAATTTTTAGCATGCTCTAGCTCTGATTTGTGTTGTTTTGGTCATGCATGCCATGCTTTGTATAGCTATAGTGCATTCTAGCTTGTTAGCTTTGTGTATCAAGTCCACTAGCATGCATTGATTGGCCTATTTGAATGATTTGGCATTATTTGTAATGTGATTTTAGTCCATATTTCATGTTCATGTACTTGCATTTGTCACTCTTTCAATGCTTTGAAGGGTTGGTCCTTTATGCTTTAAACATGAGCCATTGCGTATGCCTTCATGCCTAAGCTTGTAAGCTATCATTTCAGTGTGTTTTGGGGGTTATTTTTCCATGATATAACTCTGATTTTTGTTGGTTAAGTCATCTCATGCTTGGTCTTAATAGGTGTGGTGTAATCTTCCCTTTTGGCCTTGTATGCATCATACATTATGCCCTTCATGCTAGCTTGTTTTGGCTTCCTTACATGCATGTTTTAGACTCATTTTGACATGTTCTAGGACTGTTTTGGGTTGTCTTTGCCATATGCTTCATGTATTGCATAGCTATAGTACAAATGCCTATGCTAGCTTTGTGTTTTGATGCCTCTTGCATGCTATCTTTGAGCTATTTGAATGATTTGACATCATTTAATACTTGATTTCAGAGCATGTAACATTGTCATATTCTCATGCATATCACTCTTTAATTGTGGTTCAAGGGTTATGCATTGTTGCTTTGTTTGTGGCCTAGCATGTATGCTATCTTGCCTAGGCCTTTGAGCTCTCATCTCAGCGTATTTTAGTCTTTGTTTAGACCCATTTGAGCTCTGTCCATGATTGGTTCATGCATTTGTGCCATGTATTGCATGCCCCCTTTGTAGTCCTCTTTACTAGCCTTATGTCTTAAGGACTCTAGTATGCTATGCTTATGTTGATTGAATGATTTGGCATCATTTCATACTTTATTTCAAAGCATGTGGTGTTGTCACACTTCCACATTTGTCACTCTGTGAGCACTCTTGAGAGTTGTGCTCTTATGCCTAGTTGATGGGCCATTGCATTAAGTATGTTTGTCTTGATCTTCATGCCTTAGTTTTAGCATTATGGCCACTGATTTGGGCATGACTGAGGTCTGTCCATTTTGGTTTATGTCCATCGAGCATGTTATGTGAATGTTGTTACATTGTATCATATTGTTGCATGCTTATGTTGCCTTGCATTGTGTATGCATTAGCATTGTTTGCATGTCATTAGCTTTGTTAAGTTGACCATGTTCATTGCATTAGCATCATTTGCATGTCATTAGCTTTGTTAAGTTGACCATGTTCATTGCATTGAGTATGCCATGTTGTACTTTGCATTGTGCATGCTTATGTTACACTACATTTAGTATGTCATGTTGTTCATTGCATTGTGTATGCCATGTTGCATTGCGTGTTTGCATGCTTGAGTTACATTGCATGTTTGCATGCTTGTTGTTGCTTGCATTTTGTTTGGATTAGGTGTTAGTCCAAACACGAGAAGCGAGAGGCATTTTATACTTGAAGTGATGAAATGTGCCTCAATTCTCGGTGGCCGACACTCTTGGTCATACATGATAGAGTTCAAGGCTTTATGTGTTTATGTATGCATTCATTTTACATTGAATTATGCAATTTGGCTTCTCGACCATCATGCATTGAGATGCGTGATTGGTGGCCTGAGGGTCGAGAACCGCACTCCTTTGAGCTCATGAAATGATAGGAAGGGTGGTTGTGCACACATATCTTGCAAATACATTGTCATGCCCTTTCTTGCTCTCTGTTGCAGCAAACTGGAGAAGTGCAGCCAAAACTGGTCGGCCGACTAGTAAAACTAGCTGGCCGACCACTTTTTCTGGTTTGCAGCAAAGAAAAGTGGTCGGCTGGTGGTCTGCAGCATCAATAACTGGTCGGCCATGTTCCTACAGGTTTCCATGGTGGAGTTGAAGCTTTGTGAAGCTTTGTGCAATGTTCTGAGGTCAATTGCAAACAGAGGCAAGTTGGGGCATCGCGACGGATTTCCGAACGAGGCGACCGAGCATGCATACACTCTTCTCCCTTTGAGGCTCCTGTTTTATTTCTTTACTTAGCTAATTTGCTTAGCTAGTTTACGCTTTGGTTTTGTACTTAATTAGTTAATGTGCTTAGCTATTCAATTTGTGTTGTAATAATTAGTTGTAGCTAGTTATTCAATTTTGTGATGTAATAAGTAGTTTAATTAGCTTAGATTAGCTAGTTAGCTTCTTATTCAGACCCTCCGTCGAGAGGGCCAACTGTTGTAATAAGCGTGTGTGTGTGTGATGCATGTCATCCAACCCCCATTTCTTTCTCCCTTTTACTTAACCGCTTATGATGGTTAGTTTTAGGGCATGTTTCGATTAGCATTCTTATGCTTTGTATGCGTGCATCCATTCATCTGTATTGCATGCACCGGGCTCGGCGCATCATACTAACTGCATTATATTGAATACATTTACTTGAATACGTGTTCAACAGCATGTTATCAAGTTGCATTTCATATGCCATTCTAGAATAGCCGAGCCTATTTTAGTTACATTCTCGCATGCGTTGCATTAGCCATCTTAACATGAACTGGGATCATGCATGATTTTTAACTAGTTCTTTGTTTTGGCTCGGAGTACACTATGAGTGTTTATGCTTTAGCATACTACATGTGTGTTATTGATTGCCCCGTTTAGCATGCTTGCCATGAGGCTAACTGCTTAAGTATTTAACTGCCTGAATGCCTGTGGGTGAAGGTTGGATTGCTTGAATTGGAATAATTCATCAAAATCTATGACTTCGCCTACTTGCAAGTAGCAAACTTTCAAATCATTTTCACAAACAAACATACAATGTTTTGTTCCAACTCAGGCGATCTAGTCTATACTTGTATGCTGTGCGCATCACATAGTAATTCTAGGTTAATAACCGGAATAAGAACGCATGTGTTTTCAAAAACAAAATATCATGTTAGTAAAGGCCGATCTTTGATCAGGCGAGCGGGGGTGCTCATTGCATGACCTTTCCCTCTCGTACCCAAGTTCCCGAGCCGAGGCAACTTTGGTGATGACGGATACGTGGTTTTAGGCACGAGTCAGGGTTTCCTAAATTTTTCAAAAATAAAATATTTAGGTGGTGACTCTGTATCTGGCAAAGCAGTCTATGTTTGGCACTTCTTTATTAAAAATCAGTTTTCCAAAACGATTTGCCAGATTTGGACTCTTTGGTGATTTATCGGTCTCACATTGCACTTTGTGAGATTAGATTCAGAACCGTGACATGAGTCCGAACTTGTAGTAGCCTAGAACAAAACGGATTTCGCGCCCTCGCGCACGGAGCCGGGGAGTTCTCTGGGGCAGTCTACACCGTGTCATAAACATGAAATCAATGGTGCAAGGTTATAGAACATTCGTGAACAAATTTTACAATGATTATAGATTTTTTACAATACATGCTTTTATAAATAATGTACAACCATTTCAAACATGTTAACAGATACCCTTAGAGTAGAGTTAACAAAATTAAACTTGCAATAATGTTGTTTTGACACTTATTCACACTAACTTCTAATTAATTTTCAAAATCAACCCATAAATTTATATATAAATTACACATGCATAGTGTGTGCACCTCATCCTTCCTAAATTTATTGTTGTAAAAGTTCTTGCTCTCAAGATATTTTAATAAAAGCACTCTCGATCATTATTGCCTTTCGAAAAATGGGCACAGGGCGATGCATAGCATGGATTAGGTATTTCCAGTCTCCAAACTTCTCCATTTCTATGGGGTTGCAAAATTCCCATTATGAAGACATTACCATAAGCTTCAATGTGACTCTGCAGACTAATAATGAGACCAGTATTCCTTCACAAGCTGTCCAAACAGTGAATTTTCGCGCCTCATCAACTTCATTGGCTCGTTATACTCTACCAATTTTCCTGGAAAAAATTAATCAAAGCACTTTGCTTCAAAATTTGCAAGAAACACTATTGAGTGAGGAAGAAAGGAACAAGATTTAAGTAACAAACCATCGCCAATGGCCAAAACCATGGTGCAATCCATGACGGTTGATATTCTATGGGCTACTGTGATCACAGTGCAATCAGCAAACTCGATCCTAATGGTTCTCTGCAAAATTAAGTCTGTTGCGTTGTCGATTGAGGCAGTCGCTTCATCAAGCACCAATATCTTGCTTCTCCTTAAGAGGGCACGGCCCAAACAAAACAATTGCCTTTGTCCCATGCTCCAATTTGAACCATCCTGCACAACTAAAATAAGAAAGGGGTTTAGAAATGAGGTCAGCATCCTACTTATTTGGCATATTAAAATATTTTTTAAAAAAAATTAAATACTTATTTGGTGTATCCCTCACGTATCTTGCCATATCCCTCTTGTATCCAAAATTTAAAAAAAAAAAAAAAAATTAAGTTGGATACTTATTTGCCGTATCCGATATGTATTCTGCCGTGTCAAATGTGTATCTGTATCCAATACATATCGGATACTCATAAGACAGGCATATTAAAATATTTTTAAAAAAAAAATTAAATACTTATTTGGTGTATCCCTCACGTATCTTGCCATATCCCTCTTGTATCCAAAATTTAAAAAAAAAAAAAAATTAAGTTGGATACTTATTTGCCGTATCCGATATGTATCCTGCCGTGTCAAATGTGTATCTGTATCCAATACATATCGGATACTCATAAGACACCTTTTTTGGAGTATCTTTGCTTCATAGTTTACTAGGAAATGTATAAACCAACTTAGCATAGTGACATACAGTCTTAAAAACAAAAGAAAACACACTCTCTTCTTCTTTTTCTTTTTTTTTTTTTTGGTTTCAAAAAAATTTAAAAACAAAAGTAGAAAATGAGAAACAGAAAACATGGCAATAATTCCTGGTAAATGGAGAGTAAAATTGTTTGGCTTCTTACCCATCGAGTCCAAGCCTGCTTCTTTCTCCTGAACAACCTCTCCAAGCTGACACTTTCCAAGAACCTGTTAAAACAATAAAAACAATCACATATTTAGGCAAATTGAAAAACTAATTTGAATAAACAAGAGGGATTGAAGTATTACCTCCCATATTTCTCCATCAGTATGCTGACCCAATGGATCCAAATTATATCTCACAGTCCCATTAAAAAGAGTAGGATCCTGAGGTATAATCCCAAACCGCGACCTCAAATCATGAAGTCCGAGGGTAGAAATATCAATCTCATCTATGACAATCTTGCCCCCTACAGGCTCCGCTAGACGAAACAAAGCACCAATCAGTGTAGACTTCCCACTGCCAGTCCTTCCAACGATACCAATTTTGTGCCCTCCTTCAAATGTGCAAGTTATTCCACGAAGAACGAGTGGCGCATCAGGCCTATACCTGATCTGTTTCAACGTCATATTTTCTCAGTTGAGACATAAAGAATTTGTCAGATTTAATGTTAATGTACAGAAAAAAAAATTACCTTCAAATCTTGAATCTCGACTTTACCAACTGTTGGCCAGTTGGCTGGGGGGCGATTCTCTTCGATCACTTCAGGTGCTTCACTTGGAATGTGCATGTATTGGTTGAGCCTTTCTACAAAGATAATGAGGTTTGCTAGAGTACAATGGTTTTGAATGGAAAAAACTAGGGACATGTTTAATGAGAGACCATAGGACAATGCCATTCCAACAAATCCTGCAAATAAGATGAGGTAATGAGAAATTCCATATAAAAGGAATCATTAGTGGATTATAGTTCCATCACTTCCAGTTTATGAAAAGAGCAGCATTGTAAATTTTGAAAAATTATTTACATTTTTTTGGGGAGGGAAGTGAAATCCATTGTCAGACATGTTTATTTAGGTTAACAGTTTTCATTTAGGTTAACAGTTTTTAATTTTTTTGAAAAATAAAAGCACAAAACAGTACCCTAATGTGTTGTTTGGCAACATTTATGCCAAGAGAAGGTTTCCACTAGTAGGAGGTGGTGGTGGTGGTGGTTGAAGGTGGTGGCTAAAGGTGATTTTCATTAAGAGAAGGTGATCAAAGGTGGTTGCTGCCCTTGGGAAGTGGTTGGCGGAGGCTAGAGGTAGTTTCCAGCTACAGGAGGTGGTGGTTGTCAGAGGACCTCACTGGTGACGATGGCTAGAGGTGGGGTGGCCGGCTCTAAACAAGGGAAACTAACTTCTTATTTTAAAACAAGAATTTAGTACATTTTGTAAAGTTTTGAAAACAAAAATAGATACCAAACTAGTTTTTGTACACAATTTTCAAATTTTTTTTTTAAAATATTAAAAAGAAAACCATAAATATAAATGTAACCAAACATACCCTAAATAACTTTTTGTTTTCAAATGAACTCTAATTTGCTTGGGATATAGCAATAATAACTATATATAAAACAAAAATAAAAATAAAAAATTAGAAAAGTACCACCCACCAGAGCTGAAAGTTCCAGGAGGAAGCAAAACCATGCAGAGTGCTGATGATGAGAGAACAACTGAACTGAGTACTCCAAGCCGTTCAATCAACCACTCATTTGCTGCAAAACAGTGGAAAAATGGGCTGGCATTTATATCAATGAGGTCAAGATTCTTTACGAAGAATCGATCCTCCTCCCCAAAAGCTCTTATTGTCATCAATCCTGCTATAGATTCAGCAAGATGGTTTGCCACAAAAGACTTTGTTGTGCCATTGATTCGCATCAATTCTTTCGCAGCGCTAAAGTAGTATCTCTGTCATCAATAATCAATGCCAGTTTACCATTTTAATCATATTTAATGCAAACCATCTGATTTATAAAAAATAAAAAAAAAGTTTTATGCAACATTAATTTTATTTTTTTCCATGGATCCAACAAGATTCCCCAGAACCTTGTGGTCACAAAATAGTTCAAACTTACATAGTCCAATTTGATGCATACTGCCTTCAGGCAAATATAATATCAACTATTTTTCATGTTGTAACATATGACTTGGTGAAAAATATCACGATGACAAGCTATGCTTTTACATTTTTACCTTTCCTACAAACACATATACCAGGACTTCCCCACCTCAATTACTTACCTAATTTGATTTCACCTATTTCCACACAATTCCAAAATCTCTGTTTGTCCATGTGTTTTTGCTAAATTTCACTTCATATCGAAGTGTAATATATCTCCTAACTCCTAGGGGTAGCTCGGATCTAAAAAACACAAATACGGACATGTGACAGACATTGATATACTAACATGGAAGTTTTCAAAAAATGGGAGACACTTAGGAGACACTGTTGAAAAAATGGTTTTATATAGGCATATTTTTTAACCCAATTTGGGTGGACCCCAAACGTCTTTTGGGGTGGGTCCGAAGAGGTGAAGTGGTGAAAACGGAACGTCAAAACCATTTATGAGTGAATGGGAAGTTGACGTCGTTTTCGGGTTTAACATTAATTTTTTAAATAAAATTCTTTTGAATTTTTTCAATAAAAATTATTGTGGGAATTTAATTTAATTCTAAATTCAAATTTTGAGTTCCTAAGTGGTTTCTTAAAATGTGTAATTTTAGAATTTAATTTAATTCTAAATTTAAATTTTAGGTTCCTTAAATGTTTCCTAAAGTTTGTACCTCTTTATTTATTTATTTATTTAACTATTTCAATAGTTATATATAGTTATATATATTTGAAATAGATTAAATAAGTAAAGTGGCAACAGATTTGTTTTTGGTCCACCAACGGTTCACTTTTGATTGGTTGAATTTTGTGCTCTTGCACTAACGGACAATAAACAAAAACGGACATTTGTTTTCACTAACGGACAAAAACCTCCGTTCATTAATGAGTGCATTGTTTAGTGTTTGGTTTGCGCCTTTTCACTTATACAGTGGTACCTGTTCGGACCATTTTTGGTTGCCTATAAATACAAACTTTTTCAGCAGTTTTGATATCGGAAAAATCAGTGATAATTTTGTTCCTTTGTGTTGTTCAGATTTTATCTTACATTTTAATCTTCATTCTAGTTTAGGAAATAATAAAAGAGAGTATTAGAACACAAGGTTTGGTTCGCCGAACAAATTGTTAGGAGTACTACTACAATTTGTGAAGATCATTGTATCCTGGGAGATAGACGCCACTCAACCGTAAGTACCTTTTTGCTAAATTTCACTTCATATTGAAGTGTCATATATCTCCTAACTCCTAGGGGTAGCTCGGATCTAAAAAACACAAATACGGACATGTGACAGACATTGATATACTAACATGGAAGTTTTCAAAAAATGGGAGACATGACACTTAGGAGATACATGCAAAATATATAATTTAGGTCAAATATATGAATATTTAAGTTAAATATAATAAATTTAAAAATGAAGAACAGACATAAATTTACACTGTTATTGTTTAATCATTGGATTTCAAGTTATTATATTCAAATTTATACTGTGTTTCATGTATATCTAAGTATTCAGAAGTGTCCAACGAGTGTCGTGTCGATATCAAATATTGTGTCAGACACGACACGTTACCTTCTTAGAAGTGCTCGTACTTTTTAGACTTGGATAATCAATCACCCAGGTTAGGTGCTGGCTTCTAGGAAGTCTGAGGTTCGATTTCCTCTCTCGTTTGCCTGGTTCGTAGTCTTAGGGGCTGACTTCTAAATCTCGAGTTTACACACCTAGCGTGGTTCGTCCAAAGGATCCTGCCTAGGCCGAGTTCTCAGTCATCAACAAAAAAAAAAAGTATTATATCTCCCAAGTTTACCTGCAAGAGAATTGCCAAATAAATCATTAGTATGGAGATGAACAGGACTTGCCAGGTAACAACAGCCATGACAGCAAGATTAGCATAGGTATTTATGATAGACACAACACTGTAGATAAAGCCAAAGGGAACATCAAGATCAACAATACTCAAATCGGCTGAAACCTACATAAAAAATGAAAAAATAACATAAGAAAACAAAGAAGAGGAAAGGGGGTTAGTTTCATGGATATCAATGCCCCAAAAAAAAAAAAAAACAATCACAAAAAGTACGTTTTGAGATGCTTACCCGACTCAGTATCCTTCCCAAAGGCGTAGTGTCGTAAAATGAAATGGGAGCACAAAAAAGAGAGTTTTGTAGCTGTGAAAACAAAGATTTTGACGATCGCATACCAAGAGCAACCGTGGAGAGAGATCTAAAAAGCAAAATTGGTGTCGAAGTAAATCCAATCACCAAGTAAACTACAATCAATCGCAATGTGGTGACATTAGAATTTTCAACATTAGCGGCCATCCAAGAGTTTTGTAGTATCGAACCAATCACGAATGCAATGTGGCAGATAGCAGTCGCGGAGAAAAACAAGTAGCCTTTGTTCTGATTTAAGTATTGCATGTAAGGCTTAAGACCGATGCCTCTTACTTCTCTCTCTTCTTGTTTAATCAACTGGTCCCCTTTAGATTTCTCATCAGTATGAGTTTTTCTGATCTCTTTGGTAGACATTTCACGCTTCTGAGAAGAAGATACCACTTCAAGCCTTTCAGCGCCACCAGTTTCTTTGTGTGCATTGACAAGGTCTTGAAATTCTCGACTTGAAGCCAGTAACTGATGGTGAGGAGCTGCGTGTAGAATTTCTCCATCCGACATCAACTGTCAACCAAAAAAATTGAAATTATTACAAACTGATTGCTTAATAGTGATGAAACTTAGCAATGTTATAAACAGTTAGTTCCCTTTGGACACAACCTCTAGTAGAAAATAGAATATTCACTTGGCTATACACACTAAATGAATTCTGTTCCTCCAAAAATTTACTTGCAACAAATCCAAAAAAGTTATATGGAAGTATGACTTCATTTTTCAGCAATCAAAACCTACTTCCTAAACTTTCACAATTAGAAAAAGGATGAAGGTTTTGAGGTACTTCAATTTCTCTGTACCTGAAACCTTCATATTTTCATATAAACCTTCATACTTACTTAGACTTTCCTAGAAAGAAAAAGTAGCTTTTCTAGCATTTTCCAAGCATGTTAACTTTTTTAGCAGCAACTTTATCACAAAAAAGATTCATCATGTTTGGTTCCATATTTTTAAATCCATTTTTTTGAAAATCTTGAAGTTTTTGTTTGGTTATTTTGAAAATGGGATAAAGTTTTAGAATCTTGGTACAACTTTTGGAGGGAAATTTGACAAATTTTTGGAATGTGACAAATTTGACAACTTTTTAGAATCTTTTTTAGAATGTGACAATTTTTTTTTTTTAATTGGTCATTGTATCTAGCCCTCAATTTTTGGAGGGAAATTTGACAAATTTTTGGAATGTGAAAAATTTGACAACTTTTCAGAATCTTTTTCAGAATGTGGCAAATTTTTTTTTTTGAATTGGTCAATGTATCTAGCCCTCTCTCTCAATTTTTGGATGGAAATTTGAAATAAAAACCGAAAAAACACTACTAAAAATGCATTAGGCAAACCAGCCATTAGAAGCATTCATCAAAGTTATATGGAAGTATGAAGGTTTTGAAGTACTTCAAGAACAGAATAGTCTTGTGGTCCTAGGATTCATTAAAGGTGTAGACAAGTTTGAAACTGTAATTAAGTAATCCGTTAAAAAGGAGTCAGTCACCATTTCATAGAAATGATCAGTAAGCAAATTGGCTTAATTTTAAGGCTATGTCATCATGGTTGGATGGTCGAATTGCAGCAAGAATGAGAAGAAAAAGAAGAGAAAATAAAAAATTAAAAAAAACTAATTTTAAGAACAGTGTGAAAGACAGCACCCAAAGATGTTAAACTGACCAATACAGAATCAAATGCAGGAAGAAAATCCACTTGGTGGGTGACAAGTAAGACCATCTTCATTGAAAGAGCTGCCATAACATATTCCTGCCACAATGAAATGAATTTTCTCCATAAGCTTGTTGTGGCCAACAAGAATAAAATTGCACTACACTAAAAAAAAGTAATCACATTACGTTAAATAGGCTCGAACAAGTGTGCGCATCAACAGCACTGAATGGGTCATCCAACAGATATATATCAGCATCCTGATATAGCGCACGAGCAAGTTGGATCCGCTGCTTCTGACCACCGCTGAGATTAACTCCTCTTTCGCCTATTTCAGTGAGGTCACCGTAGGGTAGCAAGTCAAGGTCCTTCGCCAAGGAACACTTCTGAAAAATCTAGAAATCCCCTAGATGTTGATTTGTGATTATGTATCAATTTTAGGCAGAATATAACAATCCCAATCAAACAATCAAGACAAAGAGACACAATGATTTTACGTGGAAAAAACCACAAATTGGACACCTCCAACTGTGATCAAAAAAACCACGGGCAACAGCCACAAAACAATCCACTAAGAAGATTTAAAGGAATTACACAGGTATACTCTCAATTACCTAGCGAATCCACAACGCCTAATTGAACCAACCTCTATGTGCCTCTTCCAACCCGTCTTCACCTCGGAATTGTCTTTACGATGAGCCACTCCGGAATCCACCAAAACTTCAGGCTCAAATTCTTCAGAATTCACCGAAGAACAACTCTCTCTTTTGTAGAACAAAACACAACCTTTGATGTACTCTCTTTCAACCATGAGTTGAATACTCAATAAAAACATCAAAGAAAAGATATATATCAGCATCCTGATATAGCGCACGAGCAAGTTGGATCCGCTGCTTCTGACCACCGCTGAGATTAACTCCTCTTTCGCCTATTTCAGTGAGGTCACCGTAGGGTAGCAAGTCAAGGTCCTTCGCCAAGGAACACTTCTCTAATGTTTCTTGGTATCTCTCATTATCCAATCCCGACCCAAATAAAATATTCTCTCGTATAGTTCTGGTCTGGATCCATGCCGATTGAGAAACATAGGCAATAGTCCCGTATACATGAATCTGTAAAATAGAGCAAATGGATCCAAATTGGCCATCGACAACAAAATTTCCCCCAATCTAATGAAAGGGGGAGCAAGTTACACTACAACAAATTGACACATAATGAGGAAACAATTAGCGAAAGAATAGAACTCCACACCTTGCTCAGTTTTATTTTTCTAATGGCCTCTTTTAGGGAACGAACAGTGCAGGATTAGTATAAAAATAGTACAGTGGTTGTGAAGTTGAGGTGTACTTAATAGCTATGAATGAATGAGAGGAAGTGAGCAGCAAGAACTTACAGTTCCCTGGATATTTGGAACCTCTCCCAGGATTGCAGCCAGAAGAGTCGATTTGCCTGAACCGACCTCTCCACATATAGCCACCTTTTCACCAGCTTGAACCTCTAAATTAATATTTCTAAGCGTGGGCTTCAACGGACTCTCTTCCCACGAAAAACTAGCAGATTTGATGAAAATGCTGTGGCTCTTCATTCCCATGTTGCGTTTTTGCCTGATATTTGTGTTCTCTAGCTCAGGCGCCTCGAGAAATTTCACAATCCTAGCGAATGCAACTTTCGCTTGAATAACAACCCCAATTACATCAGGAATACATCTAACCGGATCTTGAACAAGTCGTAAAGTCGCTACAAATGTGAAAACATTACTAGCATGCAAAGGCACTCCGAGAAAATAACATGCCCCAAAAGTGGCAGTTGAGACCAATACCGGGGATGCCCAGAAGAGAAAGCCATTGTATGCTTTAAGCATTTGAACTGCAGATAACCATTTACATTCCACTTTCCTCAGTTTTCAATGACATTCTTGAAATGACTTTCCCACGCATAGAGTTTCAACACCTTCATGTTCACGAGCACCTCTGAAGTAGCCTTGAGCCGATCATCTTGGGCCACCATGAGCTTAGACTGGTACTTATGCTGCAATTTTGCAAGCGGGGCATTGCAAAGCACAGTAAGAATTATCACCACGAAGGATGCAATTGTCGCAAGCCCGACTGCGCGGAATAGGATTATTAAGGCAAGACAGAGCTGGAGGCTCGTTGTCCAAGTTTGATGAAACCAAAAAGGAAACTCTCCAATCCTATAAGCATTAGTGGAAACATAGTTCATTATCTCACCGGCTGAATGCATCATTTTCGAAGCATTGGATAGTCTTAATTGCTTCTTATAAATGGCTGCTGTTAGCAAAGACCTCACTTTTAGACCAATAAGTCTGCTTCGGAAATACCATTGCCTCTGTGCTAAGGACTCAATGCTCTTAGAAAAGAAAAGTAAGATGGCCAACGCATAGCCCTCATTTCTGAAACTTTCTTTGCCCTTGGCAACCTCAATGAAGGTATTGAGAATAAGTGGACCGGTAGATAGAGTAACAACTATTAGCAGTGCGAACAATCCCGACATAAAAATCTCCTTCCAATGGCATGAAACTATTGTCCACAAAACCGATGGTTGGGATGATGGGTTGAGTTCTTTTTGCTCATTGAATTTCTCTGTGAATAGCAAGTAACAAGCTTGTGCTTGATCTTCCTCGCGCAATTTGGGTATATCTTCATCCTCAAGTGTTTTCTCCCTCCCCCTTTTCATCAATGGGTTCAGCCACCAAAATGTCATTTTATTGAAAAACCTAGCTTTCGCAAACGGAGTGATGATGACAACAGACTCGGTTGTACTACTTCCATTGGCCTCACTGTTAAAGGGGGTACATAGATTCTCATCAATTTCTTCATATTTGTAACCCATGTAAGTGCATAGCAACAACAAGCTTGCCCCTAAAAAGGACAGTATATCCAAAGCTATCTTAATTGACACTTCTTTGGTAAAAATGGCAGTGACGAGGGATAAACAAGAAGCGATTGCAGTAAACAAGAAGGCAAGAATTGACAAAACCCGCAATGATGCTTTTGGGAAATGTTTTCCTCTAAGGCTAATCATTAAGCCCATTGGCAACCATGTTAGTCCTTGAAACAAAACTAGCAACCACCAATGCAGAGGTGAAACAGACCGGGACAACCTCAATTTATCGACTAACATCCAAATACCCAAAATCAAGTATACCAATCCCAAAATCCCGTTGAAAATGGCAGATACCATTTGCAAACGCGTAGCACCACGAAAGTGCTTTGATGGTTTCTTCCGAATGACATTGAATAAGAACACGACCACGAGCAATGTATCAAAACAAATAATCATGGCGTGGCTGATACACGAAGAAGGCTGTGTCACAAACATGAAATCAATGGTGCAAGGCTCTGCCTTACCAGAAGGACAATCGGACTCCCCACAAAACACAGTCCATAGGCCCTCCATTTCTTAGTCTCAAACCCTCTTTGCCCAGCAAGAACTCTGCATTGCATACAAGAATCGGTTTAAAAGCTAAGCAATTCTAAATATATTAGACCCTTAGAGGGATTAAAACAGAGTAAAATGTGTTGTTACTAGTAATTGTAAGAAAAAAGTTTAGGAACACATAAACTGATCACAAAATTGTTGAATATTGGCTCAGATTCTCCATGTGAATTGAAGCCATAGTTGTCAACAATAGTGGCTGCAAACTGAAGAAAAAGAAGCGAGCTACGGATTTCAGCCGAGCTAGATTATTGTAGTTTGGCCATCGTCAAGCTTGTCGGCGGTGGCCAAACTTGACTGTGGCTCTCCCATTTTGTGTATAAATAGGAGTGCATGCGATGGGTTTAGGAAGTAGCAGCAGAGACGTAGAAGTCAGAGAGAGTTGTGTGTGTGTGACTGTGAGTTAAGTTGATAGTGTTGTCTCCGCCTTGTTTGTTCTTTCTGAAATTAGCAAGTCTGTCCGTGGACGTAGGTTCATTGTCGAACCACATAAAACTTGTTTAGTGTTTGTTTATGAGTCCTGATCACAAGAAGAATCGAATACAACACTCTCAGATGATAATTAGAGGGTTTAAACAGAGTAAAGAGCAAAAAAAACTAGGAATATAGAAGTTGATCATAGTATCAACACAATTCCTTCACATAAGTGATTGGTATATAGAGATGATGAACTCAAACCTCCTTGCTTGTAATGAGAAAGAAGAACCAGAAAAGCTCAACCCTGTAAAAACTTTTTGCTTCTCCTCCCCCCACAAACTCTAAAACTGTTTTACAGATTCAAGAACAGAAACATATATAGTAAACCAATCTGCAATAGCACAAGCTCCAATTCACAAACTTTTAATCCACAAAAAAAGGGAAGACAAGATATGAGTTTGTGGGTTTGGTATTATATATATATATATATATATGTGTGTATACATATATCAATACTACAAATTCAGACTTATAAATCAAAATTTCCCTGTATATAAAGCATGAATACCGGTGGACAAATTTTCGGCCTTGCCGAAATTACCTCATTGCCCCTTTGATTGCTATCAACATTATTTCATTACAATCATCACATGTCATCTCATACACATTGCCCCATATTTCAATTTTGTCAAAATTACTCAACAACCTTTTTACATTGTCCCATATTTCAATTTTAGAAAGTGATACAGAACTCTAATGATAAAGCGCTAATTTGAGCTTTACACGGTTGGCAGGAAAATAAATAAATATATAAGCACAAACATCACATTATAAATGGGTCTCACTCATTAAAACTCTCTTTCTTTCAATTTTATCAAAATTACTCAACAACCTTTTATTATGTGAGGGGTGTTTGGGAAGAAACTTTTTTAGTTTTTTTTATTAAAATAATACTATAAGACAAAATAGATTAAAATAGTTAATAAAACAAAATGTCACACCAAATCCGTAATCATTTCACTTTTTCTCTTACAAACATCACGTCCAACTATAAAAAAAAATCCAACAATTTTCTCAAACACAAAAATTTTAGTCTCCTAAAATAGCTAAAAAACTAAAATAACCTACTAAAATAGCAACTTTCTAAACACTCACATTGTCACGATCCGCTCCTCGTACCCAAGGGTTAGGTGTCGTGATGGCCAGTAACTGAGGTTACCTCCGGCCAATTCTTAAACAAATAAATAAACGCGAGCGGAAATAATATTCAAGTGAGGGTACCAAAATAATCATTGGAGCTTCTATTTAATTAACTTGTCAGAGCTGAACTATCTCTACAAAGTGCTTCGTGCCTACCCCACGCGCTGGCCCTGACATATCACCTGAAAGTGGTAAACAACTATAAGCATATGACAAAGTGAGAAATATTATACTAAAAGTATAAGGGCATAAAATTCACCATGGATAATTATTGACTAAGTAGAGCTTGATATTAAAATGCAGAATATATAATGCAGAGATCATTTAACATATAATACGGAAATCATAAGAATAATCATAACCACGGTACAGAACGGAACAAAACAGATGTATGACTTAAGAGATGACTCATACGAACTCTAGAGGTGGCTCCCACTATAGTGTAGCACTTAATTCCGTATAGCACTTTGCTCCACACCAAAAGTCATAACCACGGTACAGAACCGAACAAATGTATGGACTCAAGAGGTGGCTCGTACAAACTCTAGAGGTGGCTCCCACCATAGTGTAGAGGGTCACAAAGTGATTAATCAAAGGGCCAATGGTTATTTAAGTCTCCAAACTCATACACGTGGCCAGTGCGGATCGTGCCATGATTTGATTCAATCTGCACCTCGATTTGTTTCATTATAACTACAGATTATAACTAATCTTAATAAATATTTAAAATAATTATATTTTGACCCAAACTTCTAACATAATTATATAAATAAATTAATCTCTAATTAAATTATACTTTATCATATACCAACAGAAATTAATTATTTATTTTACTACCACACCCATTATTATTATTATTATTATTTTGACCCCTAAATTTTTAATAATATTATTTTACAAAATTACACATAATAATATATAATAAATTATATATTTTTTCTAACTGTGATTAAATAATATTAGCATAAATTCTACAGAATAATTAAAAATCTGAATTGTTACACACATTGTATTTATGAATACCCGTGGATGAAATTTTTGGCCTCGCCAAAATTACCACATTGCCCCTTTGATTGCTATATCATTATTTCATTACAATCATCACATGTCATCTCATACACATTGTCCCATATTTTAATTTTGTCAAAATTACTCAACAACCTTTTTACATTGTCCCATATTTCAATTTTAGAGAGTAATACAGAATTCTAATTGTAAAGTTTTAATTTGAGCTCTACATAGTGGAAGTGGGGACGTTGCTGCGCAGCCCGCGCAGCAGCGTTTGCTGTGCGTCGATTTGGACCCATTTTGATAATCTGAATCGTTCACATTTTAGAATACGTCAAGTAGAATATGTCTGTAAAAAATCAAGTTAATCGGATATCGTTTACCCATTCATCCACTCACATTTGTATCTACAAAAATAAATACAAATGTTTTTTAACTTGATTAAAATGAATACAAATATGAGTGGATAAATAGGTAAACGATATCCGATTAACTTGATTTTTTACAGACATGTTCTACTTGACGTATTTTAAATGTGAACGGTTCGGATTATCGAAATAAACCCAAATCGCCGCACAGCAAACACTGTTGCGCAAGCTGCGCAGCAGCGTCCCTACTTCCTTGCATAGTTGGTAGAAAAAAAATAAATAAATAAACAAATAAACAAACATAAACATCACATCATAGACAGTCCTCCCATTAGAGTTCTCTTCTTCAAGCTCCAAAGGATTTTCTTTCAATTTTATCAAAATTACTCAACAACCTTTTATTATATTATATTTACTTATTTTTGATAAATTAAATTCATATTTCTTGATATTTAAAAAACATACAATTAACTCCACATCTCTACTCCTATATATAAAGGCCGAATGCCACTATGACGATTTCGGCCTCGGCAAATTGATTTTATTGCCCCTTTGTTTGTTTTATGTCATCTCATCATCATATCTCAATCATCATCCTATGCCACCATGTCAAAATTACTCTTTTCTTTTTTTAGACTTATTTATTATAGTTTTTAGGTTAATTACACTTTTTACTTTTATAGTTTAACTCAAATTTTACTTTGATCCTTATAATTTTAATTTGAACAATTTAACCCTACACTTTAAATCAGTTTCAATTTGGTCATTTCGTACAAATTTTTATTAATGTTTTTTTTAACATGTATACACTTGATAAGTATTTCGAAATTGTTAATCTTAAGGCTAAAAGTCAAAAATCAACTTTTAATTTATTTTTAGTCACATTATCTCTTTATTTTTTTACACTTTTTCTTTTAAAAAAATCAAAAAATTGGTTTTTAACCATGTTCTCAAATTAGCCCTTAATCTTAATCTTAAACTTGAACAGAATGACCAAATTAAAACTAGATTTAAAGTATAAAAATTAAATTGTTCAATTTTAAAATAATGGCAAAAGTAAAACTTAAATCAAATTAAATGGGTTAAAAGTATAATTAAACCTATTTTTATATATGTATACTTTTTCAAGCAATAACTATTTTCTCACTTTCTCGGGGTTAAATAGCTTTTAACCTCTATATGAAATTGAGTAGAAATTTATAAAGAAAAAGAAAAATGCGATGAAAATACAAATTAATTTTTTCTCTATATTTTTCATCTTAATTTTTATCTTTTGAATCACTTCCCAAATCTATCTATGCTTAAACACAACCTCATGTATAATTATGAATAAAGATTGAGACCCCCTTTCCCCCATTCTCTGTTGACCCCCTTTCTTTTTTGATTGGTCATTTTTTCTTTTTCTTTTTTTTTTTCTCCTCTTTCAATTACCACCCGCCACGTATGTGTGAAAAATGGTGGGAGTTAAAGTTTGAGGGGTCAAACCACTCCTGTTACCCTTCTATTTTGTTGAGGGTCAACATTGTTTTGTCAGGAATGGGTCCAGATTCAGCCAATGAATAACATAATAGTAGTTTTGGGTTAAATTACTTCTTTGTCTTTTTTGTATTAACAATATTACAGCTTATATGTTGGTAGGGCTTGTTGTAATTTTGGTCGTTTTTCAAGGTGTTTTTTTTCATAAAGTTTTGATAGCTTTGATTATTTAAATTTACTAATTTAACCCTACGATATTATATGTTTTGGCTTTGTGCGTTATGGGGTGGTATTCACAACTTGTGGTGGTATTCAATTTTTTTTTACATATTTTTGTATGAAAATGTGGGAGATTTACGATTTAAGTATTACAATTTACTCATAATAATATGGTAAATTATGAGTCAATTTTTTCCCTAAATTATCTATCTTAAGAGTAATTTCAATGATGAAAGTTAAATTAATTTTTCCAAAACAAATAATTAGGACTTAATTATGGAGTTACACACGTCCAATTAAGTTTATTTTTTAAAATAAATAATATGCTTCACAAACCCTATAATATAAATGATTCAATTTATTTAATTTTTTACTGGAAAGCAAAATCTTTTTCATAATAATAATTTCAAATAATATTTAATTAATTGAAATGAAGGCTAACTACCATTGAATTGAAATAAAATTATTCTTCTTCAATCTCTCACAAAAAATCAAATTAACCAAAAAAAAAAAACAAAACAAAACAAAACAAAACAAGTCGTTGTGCCTTGCACGGGCCCAATTCACTACAAACTAAACAAAAATTCATCTAAATACCAATTTTAAAAAATAAAATCAAATAGACATGTGGTTTTTTCTTTTCATAATTTTGTAATTAGTTTTAGGGAAATTACAAAGAAATTCTTAGATTTGACCCTTTTAACAATTTAAATTATAAGTTTTTAATTTTATGACAGTTGACTGTTTTAGTTCACACAATTAAAATATTAACAAATAAAAATCTCATGTAACTTAAATTTTAGAAATTATTAAAAATTATTTGTGAAATTTGTCATGTTTTACATATAAATTAAAAATGAAAAATAAAAAATAAAATTAGAAATCATAACAACTATTAGTTTAAATTGTTATTACTATTTCTATATATTTACATTCTTATTATAAATAAATATATATGTATATATATATGCACGGATATTGTTATAATACACATCTCTAAAACAATAAATGCTATATAATCATTCGGTTTTAACCTCTACTAAATAATCATTCCACTATATTTTTATCAAAAAAATACTATCTTAAAATTTTGTTAAAAAAATTAATTAAAAAAATTTTAGCCAAATTGTCCGTGCAAGCACCGGCCAACCAACCTAATACTCAAAAAAAAAATAAAAAATAAAAAAAATAGTGTTCAAATTTATTTTACTCATAAACCTTATATTTCATCAATATAATTTCTACCACATAAATACATTCGGAAATCAATTAGGCCACCATGACTTTCTTAACGGCTTAGTCCTCATTTGGGGAGTGGCTATTTTAGTCAAAAAGTCAAAAAAGTCAACTAAAACTAGTCACATCATCTCTCTACTTTTCTGCACATTTTTTCGTAAAAAGCCAAAAAGTTACTTAAAATAGCATGTTCCCAAACGAAGTCTTAGTCATAAGGAAAGGTCATGATTCAACTCTTCTCAATGGGGAGTTGAATTAAAAGACAGACAAGTACTTAGTGATAGAGGGGCTAACTCTCATTAAGTGCTAATCTAACAAATAACTAACTTTTGTCGATAAAAAACATACAAACACAAACACATTCAAAATAAATTATGAATTAATAAGGTGAGTTCATAACATTTTATCTATCTATATTATTAATAAAGGGAACACCTTAATTGGTGTCCTAAAACCATTCTCCACTTTAATGCCAAGTGCATCCTCCATTTTAACGTCAAGAGTTCATTTTGTCATTTAAAAAAACCATTATTAGATAAATGATAGACATGAGACTCAAACTATGGACAAAAAACCATTATTAGACAAATAATGGACATGAGACTCGAACTATGAATAAATAATATAATAAAAAAAACTTTTATCACTTGAATCAAATATAATATATATTGCAAATATTTTATTTTATTTTACTTATTTAAATTATACATATTACGCGTGTCAATTACTAATATACGTATATTTGTACAGTGACAGACGTCATTCAATGCATAACAACCACTTTCATGTAAAAGGACACTTCTACACTGAGTTCGGACCCTTGGCCACCCATTCCTGCAGCCATTCTTGCGGCACCCCAAAACGACGTCGTTTTGGGACAAAATCTCAATTAAAAAAAGAAAAGAAAAGACTGAATAGAAGCAAGGAAGGAAGAAAGGAGAAGAAGGAAGGAAGGAGGGAAGAAGAGAGGTCTCCCTCCAGTGGTCTCTCTCTAGTGAATACTGGTGGTGGTAGTGTGTACAGTGCTCACCAACAATCAATCTCCACTGTCGAAGGAGATCACACAATTGCCCCTCTTCTCTTTCTCTCTCTCTCTCTCTCTCTCTCTCTCCACTTGTTATCGACCTTCAAATGCACACTTTGAAATTGAACTATAGCAATGGTTCTCTTTGCAGCTAACTCATGAGCTTTGAATAACATTGAAGATAAATTTGGATTCGAATCGGATGTGATTTGTAGAATCTTCAAATGGATTAGCCTGCGATGATCAACGACGGTGCGTTTCAAAGTGCGAGTACGGCTCCGTACAATTTGGCCGAGATCTGGCCGTTTAGGATCAACGGCGATGACTACGAAGGTGCATTGGACTTGATGAAGGGGCAGTTTGGGCAAAGTTTGGATCAATCTGAGAATGCGAGTGTGAAACGCGAAGTTTCTGGCAATGATATGATGGTTCTGGATCACAAATTGGCTCGGAGTGGCGGTTCAAGGAAGCGGCATAAAGAAATCCACTCTTCCTTCTCTCTCCTCTTCTCCAAAACCTCTCAAACTCTAAAACCCACCTCTCTTCACTGCATTCCCTTCTTCCCTTCTTCTTTTCTTCTTCTTTCTTTGCTTATGTTCAGTCTTTTTTTTTTTTTAATTGAAATTTTGCCCCAAAATGACGTCGTTTTGGGGCACCGCAGGAATGGGCAGCCGTTCTATACCTGGATCGGAACAATGATAAGAATCCGTAACACCTAAACCAGAACAGATCGGCAAGACAGGAAAAAATAAATAAATAAATAAATAAATATCACAAAAGTGAACAATCACACGTATAAAAGAATATTATATAAATAAAAAATTCATAAATAATTTTTATACATAATAATATGATTTATTGTAAACATTTTATTTCAAAACAAAATACTATTAAAAATGAATTTATTTACAATGGCCCTATTTGCCAAGTTATTTTTTTAGTTTTTTTTAGCTAAAATAGTCAATAAAAACAAAATAGACTAATTAATCAATAAGATAAAATGTTACATGGAAAATGAGTGGGAACACTAATTAGTGCTACCACTAATGATGTGGCAGTAGGCCCCACCATGAATGATTTGATGTTTTGGCCTTGCTGTTGTATTTTTTTCTTTTTTTATTGAGTGTCATGTCATTAGTGGTCTTTTTAGAGCCCCAAAATTAGTGGTCTCTATCATTGTTGATGTTACATCTAACCCATAATCATTTCACTTTTAGCGAAACAACTATCTTTCCAAATATAACTATTTTAACAAAATTAAAATAGCTAAAAAACTAAATAGTCAATTAAATAATCAACTTTCCAAACAAGATCAATAATAATAATGTCATATCATTCTTATTAAATTTTTTTTTTTTTTATAAATTTTATATACGTGTAAAATTTTCAGAATATAAGATTTGCACCGTTGACTATAAAATTTAGTACTGCGGTTTCGCTCAAAAGCCGCATTCTATGTACATAAAATCCATTAAACTAGTATATTAGGCTCCGTTTGGGAATTTAGTTATTTTAATTAATTATTTAATTTTTTTGATTATTGTAATTTAATTTAAAAAGTAATGTTTGAGATAATAGTTGTTTTTTAGTTGATTTGATGATTATGAGAAAAAGAGTGAAATGATTATAAATTAAATGCGATATTTTATTTTATTAGCTATTTTATGTTTATTAACTATTTTAGCCAAAAATCGTCTTCACAAACAAGGCTTTAGAGCATCTCTAATCATTTATCTTCTCTTTCATTAAATTTAAAATTGATAAAAAAAAATTAAAATTATTTATAATCCTTTTATTAAATAATCACAAATCAATATTTTTAAAAAGATGAAATATTAGAAATGAATTTTTTTTATCAAATTTGATGAAAATAAAATTTTGGAATAAGATAGAAATTTAAAAAGAAAAATTAAGAAAAATTGATGAGAAGTTTGAAGCAATTAATATTAAGTCATCGTTTGAGAATAGTTAAAATAACATGACTTTTTAACTTTTTGACTATTTTAACCTGATTTTTTTAGTCTCGTTTGGTTTTTGTTTTTGACTTTTGTGATAGAAAAAGTGTAATGATTATGGTTTGAATGTGACTCCATAGTTACGTTTAAATTGAATAAGACGCAACTACATATGGCTATTTTGGGAAGTAGGTTAAAAGTCATTTTTTAACTTTTAACCCATTTTCCTCTCTCACAAAAAAGTCAAAAAAAGTCAAAAAACAGCTTTTAATCATCTTCCCAAAACACCCCATAATCTTTTATGCTTTTTTAACTAAAAAATCAAAACCAAACATAGCTTAAATCAAACTTTTTACTCAATTTTAGAATTAAAAAATAAATAAATAAAATAATCCTTATTTCAAAATACTTAAAATTCAGACCCACAAAGTAATTAAAGTTGGGTATTTGTAATGAGTTATGGTAGGAATCTCAAATAAGTTATTAAATTTTCTACTAAACCTCTCACATGGGTGTAAGATTCACACACATGTGATTTGTATAGGTCTCGCATTCATGTGAGAAGTTTAATAAAAAATTTGATAATTCATTTACACTGTGTTTGGTTGGGAAATTTGAAGAAAAATTTAGAAAAGAAAATGAAAAATATGTGTGAAACTACATAAAATGTAGGTATATTTTATTCACAATTCACCTACTTTTTTTATTTTTCTTTTCAAATCTCTTCTCAAATCCTTAATCAAATACAACATTAGAATAGGAGCACTTTTCATTTGTAATTAGGGGTTGTTTGGGATGACATTAATTTATTATTAGGTTGGATGCTCTGTATTACTTTGGACAAATATTTGAACAAAATTCAAATATTGGATGCTCTATATTACTTTGGAAAAATATTGGGTTTGATCACTTTGTATTATTCACTAAAACTGGCTTCTATTATTATTTTAATAGTTGGGTTTTTATTGTTGTGAAATAGGATGATGAGTGACTATAAGGTGGAGAAGTTCTTTGTGGATTTTCATGGACCCAAAGACAGTAAATCATCTATACCCATCTCTGATTTTATTTATTTATTTTTGAATAAGGGAGAATGGTTCTTTTTTTATTTTTAATTTTATATTTTGTTTGAATGGCTGAGATTTTTATATTTTTTGAATACGGGAGAACGGTTTTTTTTTTTTTAATTTATTTGCATTGACTTTACATGGATTATTCTTTTAGTTATATCACTTGGTTGCGTCATGACTTCCAAAGTTGATAAAAAAAAATATTTTTTCTTTGGTTTCCATGTCAGAGAATTTCCTGTTCGATTGGAGAACCCTCATGTTATATCAGCAAATCAGATATGGGCTGGAGTTGTACCAGCTAGTCCATTTGGTTACTCTTTCAACTCTTCATATCGGAGTCGTGATTCCATTGAATACAAGCTGGAGCTTGGTAATGCTATTGGTACGTAATTAGGTACTGATAATGATGGTTTTAGGTGTTGGGTATCACAAGTACTATCAGTGGGTCAATGATTTGCATACCATGCACAATGATAGTTACAGGGGGTGATAAATTCTTTGACCCCCCTTGGTTTAGCCAGAATGTGAGCTTTTTTAGATCTGATCATGTTTTTTTGACGGAGGGAAATTTGGGCTTTTCAGTGAACTTGATGAAGATGTCATTAACATTCTTAGCTAGGAAAATTGCAAATGAACCTTTGATTAAATTAGTTTTCTATTTGATATCAGTAGCCTCATTGCCATAATAACTACTTCATAAATTATTTGTTCCTTAAATTTGATGCTGCAGTCAATTTTTCTTATTTATTTATTTTTTTCTTCAACCCGCATGTCTTTCATGGGTCATTATTTTTCTTTCATTTTATTTTATTTCTATAACCCGATTTAAATTTTCACTCATAATTCATGGACTATTTCTTCATCCCTGTTGAAGACATGGTGAAGAAATTGAAAAGAAACAGAGTAAGAAAAGAGATAGTGGTCGGTTTTCTTAATTTTGTTGCGCATTCAAATGCTTGGCCACTATCACATCTTTATTTATTTTATGTGCTATTCAAATTGTGTTGATATATTATTTTATTTTATTTTATTTGAATAGGAATGCAAAATGTGTTGATATATTATTATTTTTTCAATAGGAATGCAAAAAAAATATATGAAAGACAGACCCCGCAAAGGACTGATGGCTACTTTTTCCTACCGACAAATTGTCTTTCAACACAATTTTTTTCTTCCTAAAGACAAACCCCACATGAATATATTAAATTTTAAGTTTTTTTTTTTTTTGGTTAATTTTTCCTAAATTTTAATGATACCTACAATTATTCAAACAAAACTGGCTTATGTGTGTGGCAGCATACACTGTTTCTAATATATTCATGTTCCCCATGATTAATTAAATGTTGAGGATGCATTAAATTAATTGACATTATTTACACCGAACATTATAACTACATTTTAATCCCAACATTATTTACACCGAACATTATTTACGTCGTGCCTTCAGGCACGGGCATACGCTAAATAAATATCACAAAAGTGAACAATCACATGTATAAAAGAATATTATATAAATAAAAAATTCATAAATAATTTTTATACATAATAATATGATTTGTTGTAAACCTTTTATTTCAAAACAAAATACTATTAAAAATAAATTTATTTACAATGGCCCTATTTGCCAAGTTATTTTTTTAGTTTTTTTTAGCTAAAATAGTCAATAAAAACAAAATAGACTAATTAATTAATAAGATAAAATATTACATCTAATCCATAATCATTTCACTTTTAGCGAAACAACTATCTTTCCAAATACAACTATTTTAGCAAAATTAAAATAGCTAAAAAACTAAATAACCAATTAAATAATCAACTTCCCAAACAAGATCAATAATAATAATATCATATCATTCTTATTAATTTTTTTTTCTTTTATGAATTTTATATATGTGTAAAATTTTCCTAAAGAAATATAAGATTTGCACCGTTGCCTATAAAATTAAGATTAGTACTGCGGTTTCGCTCAAAAGCCGCATTCTATGTACATAAAATCCATTAAACTGAGTATATTAGGCTCCGTTTGGGAATTTAGTTATTTTAATTAATTATTTAATTTTTTTGATTATTTTAATTTAATTTAAAAAGTAATGTTTGAGATAATAGTTGTTTTTTTAATTGATTTGATAATTGTGAGAAAAAGAGTGAAATGATTATAAGTTGGATGCGATATTTTATTTTATTAGCTATTTTAGTTTATTTTATGTTTATTAACTATTTTAGCCAAAAATCATCTTCTCAAAGAAGGCTTTAGAGCATCTCTAATCATTTATCTTCTCTTTCATTAAATTTAAAATTGATAAAAAAAATTAAAATTATTTATAATCCTTTTATTAAATAATCACAAATCAAGATTTTTAAAAAGATGAAATATTAGAAATGAATTTTTTTTATCAAATTTGATGAAAATAAAATTTTGGAATAAGATAGAAATTTAAAAAGAAAAATTAAGAAAAATTGATGAAAAGTTTGAAGCAATTAATATTAAGTCTTCGTTTGGGAATAGTTAAAATAACATGACTTTTTAGCTTTTTGACTATTTTAACCTGATTTTTTTAGCCTTGTTTGGTTTTTGTTTTTGACTTTTGTGATAGAAAAAATGTAATGATTATGGTTTTGATGTGATATTTTATCTTATTAACTTATAGTCAATTTTGGACTATTTTGGGAATTGGGTTAAAAGCCACTTCCCAGCTTTTAACCCACTTCCCTATTTCATAAAAAAGCTAAAAAAAGTAAAAAAAACAGCTTTTAATCATCTTCCCAAAACACTAGTTTGTCTTTTATGCTTTTTTAACTAAAAAGTCAAAACCAAACATAGCTTAAATCAAACTTTTTACTCAATTTTAGAATTAAAAAATAAATAAATAAAATAATCCTTATTTCAAAATACTTAAAATTCAGACCCACAAAGTAATTAAAGTTGGGTATTTGTAATGAGTTATGGTAGGAATCTCAAATAAGTTATTAAATTTTCTACTAAACCTCTCACATGGGTGTAAGATTCACACACATGTGATTTGTATAGGTCTCGCATTCATGTGAGAAGTTTAATAAAAAATTTGATAATTCATTTACACTGTGTTTGGTTGGGAAATTTGAAGAAAAATTTAGAAAAGAAAATGAAAAATATGTGTGAAACTAGATAAAATATAGGTATATTTTATTTACATTTCACCTACCTTTTTCATTTTTCTTTTCAAATTTCTTCTCAAATCCTTAATCAGATACAGCATTAGAATAGGAGCACTTTCCATTTGTAATTAGTTCACAAATTGTAAGCAGTCTTACCTATCAAAGAAAGCAATGGAAACAATTATCTTAAAACTAGGGGCAATGATAGAGATCATTAAAAGTGATATTCTAAAGCAATCACTAATGATATGATATCTACTTTTTTTATAAATAAATAAAAAAAACAGACACAACAACATTGTGACACTGCCACATCATTAATAGTGACACTAATTAGTGCTCCTACTCATTTTTCTAAAACTAACAACAAGGCAAACACACAAAACCCATACCTTTGACGAACCAAGACAAATTACGAAAAATGTTTTCCAACAAACAAGAATTGATGATTAGGTTTTGGATATTGACAGAAAGGGTTAAAATTTTCTGAGGTAGCAGGTTTATGATGCGGTGGCAGAGGAAAAACAACATAAAGGGACAAACAAAAAGGCTAAAGCTGAAACAGAATGTGACCGACGAGGCCAATGAACACGCGAACAAGTCTATGGACCCAGATTTATATGGTCTTCGAAGATTTTTTGAAAATAATGATTGAAATTAAATTTGTATAATATGAAATTTATGTATAAACTAAGAGTAATTATTGGATAGTTTAGAAATTTGATTTTATAATATTTTATAGTATTATAATTAGTAGAGAAAATAAAATATTATAATTTTGTATTTAATGATTAAAAAATATAAAGAGATATAATAAATAATGATTAGTGAAGAAATAGAGACACGTGATATTTTATAAATATTTAGTAATTTTTTGTAAAATAAATTTAAATTATAAGATGATAATTTTAAATAATTTTTAAATAATAAAATATAAATTTATAATATTATTACTATATGTATATATATATATATAGAGATAGAGAGAGAGAGAGAGTCACAGGGAGGAGCAAAGCAGAGATACACTAACTGAAGAAGGGTATTTACCTGGTACACTACTTCATTTGATCAAAAGCATCACTGGTAAGATATTTTCTAAATCCATATACATATACACATAGTGAGAATTATATCTAAAACCCCCAAATGTTTCGCCGCTTGATTCCATTGATTGATATGTGAAAAATAAAAAAATGTTTGCTTCTTCAATTCTATACGATAATTATTCTTTGTACTGTGCATTTTAGGTGTTTGATTCTTTGTCTTTTGAATTTTTTTTTTCATAGAGAATATATCTTGAATGTTGTTAATTGTGTGTGTGTGTATGTGTGTTAGCAAAACCATAATCACATGCTCTGAATTTAATGTGCTCTGTGTTTAGAAGGGAGCAAATGAAAAAGATTTTACACTGGTGTTAGCTATCCAGGGCAAAGTTATTTCTTATAATGTCAAGTCCAAGACATTGAAGGAGCTTTATCATTTATCCATAGATGATCTTGATGATTGGGGAGCAAGTTGGTGTAATAATACTTATCAATTCATTGAAAGCCTATCACCTGTTTGATCATTATCCTACATGTTTCTACTTCTTTCTTCAGCAGATGGTATGTCCCTCAATAAACTTTTCTATATTTCTATCTGTTTAAGTATTTGTTATTGTTAGTTTCTTGGTCTGTGATGTTATGCTACTATCATCTTTTGATGTTTAGATTCTGTTTTAACCTTTCATTACAAATAGATTCCTCATTCATCAATTAAGGCTGAAATACCACTGATGTACATGGCATAGCTCCTTCAGTAATAGAGCATCACTGTGATTATCAATTTTGTTGCCTTTCCTTTTGGAATATTAATAATAGTCCAAGATGTGATAGGGCCCAGTTGGCATGATGTTCTCTACTGCATATATTATACTTCCATGTGTGTCTGTCTGTCTTTTTCTCGAAGTCTACAATTCAAATTGGTATTGTAGAGTACCACTTTATATAGATTACTAGTCACAAATCCAGAGGTGGAACTGTTTTGAAGGTGAAGTTTTCTTGTCTCCTCCGTTGATATCAGCAATCTCTTCATTACGAGTAAAGTTTGATGAATTATCTTGGTTTAACATGTTTGACAGTGCTATAAGAGTAGTGGTGCTATATTTCTGTGTTAATATTATTGTAGTATATTGTTTTAGGTCTGCAATTCAATTGCATGATACTGAATGTGTTGCATATCTCAATGTATTCAGTCACTTTCATGCACAGGCACACAATATTTACTTCTTAGCTAAAAAAATGTTTAGTTGTGTGGTCACATTGAACTTCAACATGTTCACATCAGGTACATGAGATGGCAATGGTTTCAGCTATTCAGGAAGCTCAGAAGGAGATCTAGACAGACAGAGCTGCCCAGGTCATCCGACTTACGAACCGTACTCGAAGAAAAAGCACGATGCAAGGAGGATGCCAGGGCAAGGGGTCCACACCGAGTTTCGGCCTTACAGCGGTTGGCTCCTCGGACGCATGGAAGCGTCGAGGTTGGAATGCCAATACCGCGACCGGCCTACGAACCAACGGACAAAGCATTGGCAAGACTACAGACTTCTCCGTTTGTACCAGCAATTGAAAACGCGCCCCTACCATCAGGCTTCCTTCAGCCGAAGTTCAATACCTATGAAGGGAAGACAGACCCATACTCACACTTGAGCCACTTTCTCCAAGTCATGGCTGTGTACAGGCGAAACGAGGCCTTGATGTGTATACTCTTCCCATCAAGCCTTGGCGATCTAGGCTTGACTTGGTTCGAAAAACTTCCAAAAGGCAGCATAGCCTCCTGGGCTCAATTGGCAGAAGCATTCGTAACGAGATTTCGAACAAACACTAAAACTCCGGTGAAAATCGACCAGCTACTCTCCATCGACATGGGAGATAAAGAGACCCTTAGATCATACAACAGTCGCTACTGGGAGACATTCAATCAAATTGGGGATTGCCCCACCAATCTCGCCATTGCCCAGTATAAAAGAGGCCTTCCAGTCGGGAATAGACTGAGGGACTCAATCACCATGACGCCACCCCTCACCATGGAAGCCCTGATGGAAAGAGTGCATCAGCACATCAGGGTGGAAGAGGATGGCGCTCGTGCCAAAGCAAAATCTGGTACGACCGTAATGCCAGAAAAGAAAGCCTTAGCAAAGGTCAATACAGTAGACCGTCAGAACAGAAACGGTCGTGGCAGACGAGATAACAGAGAAGACCCAGATAAAAGATGGTTGAGAATCCGCACTGCCATAACAACGGTGTTTAAAAAACCGATATACCGGATTCTAAGCGAAATAAAAGATGAGCCTTTTGTCAAGTGGCCAGCCAAGCTAGGAGAAGCTCAGAAAGACTATGACGACAGATCACGGTGCACCTTCCACAAAGAAAAGGGGCACCGAACTAAGAATTGCACGCCACTAAGACAGCACTTGGAGGAATTAGTGGCGGCAGGACATCTGGATAAGTACATTGAAGGAAGGACGCAGCCAGCCCCCCAGGACCATAACAACACCAACGGAATGCCAATCGATGCCCCACCTCAGGGCATTATCAATATAATACATGGAGTTGTTGAACCTGAGCGTGTATGCGAACTCAGGGGCTCAATCAAGAAGGCTGAACACTTTAGAGAAGTAAGAAGCGCCCAACTAGCCGTCAAAAAAGGGAAGACAGAAGCAACAAACGTCATATCTTTTTCGGATAAAGACTTGGAGCGGATATACTGCCCTCACAATGATGCCCTAGTCGTCACTCTCCGAGTCAAGGATTTTGACGTCAAGCGGATTCTGATTGACCAGGGTAGTTCATGTGAAATCATGTACTATGAAACATTCAAACAACTGAAGCTACAAGACAAAGACCTGGCGCCTGCTGTATCTCCCTTAATCGGATTCAACTCCATGCCAGAATGGCCCGTCGGCAAAATAATTCTTCCAGTCAGGGCAGGAAGTGTAACAAAACAAGTGGAGTTCTGGGTATTGAAGGTCCCCTCCACTTACAATATCATTTTGGGCAGAACATGGCTGCATGCCATGCGATCGGTGGCGTCATCCTACCACCAAGTGATGAGGTTTCCTAATGACGCCGGTATAATTGAAGAAGTCTATGGAGATCAAATCATGTCAAAACAGTGCTTTGCCACGGCAAATGGCAGCCGCGCTGCCAAAGGGTACGTTCATTCGGTGGAAGAACCAGAAAGTAATGAACTATTCGCAGATGTTGGCAAGGCGGCAGATCAAAAAGCAGTGGAGGACTTGGTAGAAGTAAAAATAGATGAAAAGAACCCGGACAAGTTCTTTTTGCTCGATTCGTCATTGTCCAGCACTGAAAGGTTAGAGGTCTTGGAATTTTTGACCTCCAACATCGAAGTGTTCGCCTGGACACCTTACGACATGCCAGGCATTGATCTAAACTTCATCTGTCACCAACTCAATGTCCACCCATCCGCCAGACCAGTCATCTCAATCACACGCAGATCGGCACTACCACCACCGCCGAAATAGTGCAGAGAGGTGGGCAACCTGCTGGAGGCAGTGAGGCAATAAGAGAAGTGCACTACCCAAGATGGATCTCCAACACAGTCGTAGTACCAAAAAAGAATGGTACAATGGCGTGTTGCGTCGACTACAAACAGTCAACAAGGCGTGCGCAAAAGATAGCTTTTCCTCTTACCAGGATAGTATAACTGGTGGATCTAACGGCAGGCATAACCGACTTCAGCTTCCTGGATCACTACAGAGGCTACCACTAGATTGCCCATGCAATGAACCAGACCAGGAAGGTTACATCCTTCACAACACCAAGGGGATTATATTGCCTACATAGGTCATGCCCTTTGCCTAAAGAACGCAGGGGCAACATTCCAACGGATGGTCACCAAGATGTTTGAACCATTGTTAGGCAGAACAATGGAGGCTTACATCGACGACATGGTGGTCAAGAGCAAGGATGAGAATGACCATCTTAAGGACCTAGGCGAGATGTTTGAGATCCTAAAGAAGCACAAGTTGCGCCTTAATGCGTCCAAGTGTGCATTCGGAGTAGGATCTGGCAAATTCCTGGGCTTCCTTGTGACCAACCGAGGTATAGAAGCAGACCCCTCTCAGATCAAAGCAATCCAAGATTTGGAGAGACCAAACTCAGTCAAAGAAGTGCAGTATCTCACCGGCATGGCGACTGCGCGCAATCGGTTCATAAGCCGGTCATCAGACAGATTACGACCATTCTTTCAAGCTTTAAAGGCCAAGTTTGAGTGGGATGAAGAATGCGACCAAGCTCTGGAAAGCTTGAAAGAATATATGTCTTCCCCACCACTGTTTGTTACCCCAGTACCTGGTGAAGAACTCTTCTTGTACCTTGCAGTCTCTCAACAAGCAGTTAGCGCAGTGTTGGTTCGTGCAGAAGGAATCCAACACCTGCCCATCTTTTATGTCAGCAAGACATTGTTGGGAGCCGAAACAAGATACTTGCCCTTGGAAAAATTAGCATTGGCTTTAATGATGGCCTCCAGAAAATTGGCACACTACTTTCATGCCCACACCATAGTCGTCCTCACAGCTTTTCCACTAAAAGCTTTGTTTGAGAGGGCGAACTTTAGTGGGCGAATCTTGAAGTGGGCAGTAGAGTTGGGACAATTCGACATCAAGTTCCAAGCCAGAACCGCAGTAAAGGCCCAATCTTTGGCAGACTTCGTCGCAGAGTTTACTCCTGGTAGTCATCATATCTGCCCGGTCGACCTAACTGACACAACTGAACTAGGGATGGAAGTTGACGCCGGAATAGCGCAACCCCTAGCAGAAGATACTCAGCCAGACTCCAAGGCAGACCAGACTAAAGACAGCAAGGGAGAAGCGAACCAAGCTGCGGCAAACCAAGACTCACCAACAAATAAAGACTTGGTACAATCAGATGGCGAGGAGCAGACAGCAAGCATGGACCTTGAAGAAAACACTAGCAATATTCTTGACCCCACGACATCATCTGACCCCTCCATTTGCTGGAAGTTGTTCGTTGGAGAGATGTGGAAGCTCTTTGTGGATGGAGCATCCAACCGGCATGGTGCAGGACTTGGCATAGTCCTCATCTCACCAGATGGCCTGGTTGTAGAGCAAGCAATCAACCTTGGCTTCCCAGCATCAAATAACGAAACGGAGTATGAAGCGCTTCTCGCAGGACTCAAATCAGCATACTACATGAAGGCCACCGAATTAATGGTATACAGCGACTCACAGCTGGTGGTAAACCAAATTTCTGGCGACTACGAAGCAAAGGATGATAGGATGGCCAAGTACCAAGAATTGGTCAGAACACAGATCAAGAAGTTTGATGTAGTAAGGATAGAACAAATCGGTAGGGAGGAAAACAGCAGAGCAGACAAACTAGCAGGCTTTGCCTCAATGGCAGATGCATCCATCCCTCATCCATTGCTCATCGACTACTTACCAAAACCAAGCATAGAAGACCCTGAAACAGAAGAGGTATGTTGCGCAGAACTAGGCCTCTCTTGGATGGATCCCATCACCCTGTTCTTAAAAGACGGCGTCTTACCAGAAGAGAAAAAAAAAGCCAACAGAATAAGAGCAAAGTCCCAGCGATTTTGGCTCTCCCCATCTTTGGCATTATACAAGAAGTCATTCTCAGGGCCTTACCTAAAGTATGTTCATCCCAGCAAAGTGGAAGCATTCTTGTTCGAAATATACGAAGGGGTGTGCGGAAGCCATCAAAGAGGAAGATCGCTAGCTTACAGGGCCATTTCACAAGGATATTGGTGGCCATACATGCAGGCAGACTCTGAGAAATATGTGAAGAAGTGTGAGAAATGCCAAAAATTTGCACACCAGATACATCAACCAGCTAGAGAACTCCTACCATTGACTAGCCCATGGCCTTTCGCAATGTGGGGCTTGGACATAGTAGGACCACTTCCAACAGCACCCGGCAACAGGAAGTTCTTTCTCGCAGCAACAAACTACTTCACAAAATGGGTAGAAGCAGAAGCATTGGCATCAATCAAGGAAAAAGATGTGAAGAAGTTCGTCTGGCAAAACATCATCACTCGGTTTGGCATACCAAAAGCCCTAATTTCAGACAGTGGCACTCAGTTCGACAGCAGAATCTTCATAAGCTTTTGTGAAGAATACAAGATAGAGTTCTACAAATCTACACCGGCATACCCTCAAGCAAATGGCCAAGCAGAAGCATCAAATAAAGTCGTCTTGGATGGACTAAAGAAAAGGTTAGAAAAGGCAAAAGGCAAGTGGGCGGAAGAACTTCCTCATGTTTTATGGGCTTACCGCACCACACCTTGACGATCAACAGGAGAGACACCATTCTCCTTAGCCCACGGAATAGAAGCAGTAATCCGACTAGAAGTTGGCCTCCCCACAATTCGAAGCGAAAATTTTGATCCAGACTTGAATGGAGAAGCCATAGCATTGGAACTCGACCTTGCCGAAGAAAGAAGAGAAAGAGCACTGGTTCACATCGCCTCATACCAACGAGAGTTAATCAGAAAATATAACAAGACAGTGCATCCAAGACAATTCAAGATCAGCGATTGGGTACTGCGCAAAGTAATGGGAAACACCTTGGTACCAAGAGATGGCAAGTTAGGGCCAAACTGGGAAGGTCCTTACAAAGTGGTTGGGTTAGCAGGCAAAGGGGCATACCACCTAGAAGACAAGGACGGCAAAGCAATCCCTAGGCCATGGAACACGACCAATCTCAAGTTATTTTACTTTTAGCTTTTTCTCTTTCAAACATGTAATTTTTTCTTTCCTCAATAAAACAAGCGATTCTTTTTAGCATGAGTTGTTCTCTGTAAAAGTTAGCTTTAGTGAAGTACATTGCAAACATTTTATTCTAAGTTGGCTGGAAAAAACTAACTTAGAGGTTGGCTGGAATAAACCAACACCCCTCCTAAGCCCAGGATAAGGATCCAAGCTGCAGGACGTTTGGTCGGAATAACCAAACATTTTATTCTAAGTTAGCTGGTAAAACTAACTTAGAGGTTGGCTAGAATAAACCAACCCTTTGTACTCTTCAGCTGAAGTAAGTGTAAGGCTGAAGAGTGGTTGGCTGGAATAAACCAACTCTTGTTACTCTTCAGCCGAAGTAAGTGTAAGGCTGAAGAGTGGTTGGCTGGAATAAACCAACTCTTTGTACTCTTCAGCCGAAGTGCAGGGCTGAAGAGTGGTCGGTTGGAATAAACTAACTCTTGTTACTCTTCAGCCGAAGTAAGTGCAAGGCAGAAGAGTGGTTGGCTGGATTAAACCAACTCTTTATACTCTTCGGCCGAAGTAAGGGTATGGCCGAAGAGTGGTTGGCTGGATTAAACCAACTCTAAGTACTCCTCAGCCGAAGTAATTATGTCGGCTATGGAGTGGTTGGCTGGTAAGCATAGTTTAACCAGCCAAAACCGAAATAGCAGTCGGAGTAATAGAAGACATTACAAGTGCAAGCATACAAATCAACCGAAGTAAGAGTTCAACCAAATTTTCATTCATAGAAAGGCAATTACAAAGGAGGGGCATAGCCCGGTTACAAAAGCAAAAGGTAACAAAAAAAGAAAAGCAAAAAAGAATCAGTTGAAAAGATCATCAATTTCGGCATCAAACGCAGCATCAACATCAACACGAAGACCGGTTTCAGGCGGGAGCTCGCTCTCAAGGGCAGTTTCGGTTGGAACCCCGGTTTCACCTGGTAGTTCAATGGTCAGGTCCTCCACCATGGGCTCCAACCGAACTGACTGGTCCGCACTGACAGCTGGAGTATCCTCAGAAGCGGAGTCTTCATCAGAGTCGGAGCCTTCAAGAAATTGCTGTTGCATGGCATTAGCATGCTCCATAAGGGAGTTCGGTATGAAGTAGGCTGGAGGGTTGAAAACCTCGGTCTGTGGATCGTGACCGAGCTTCTCAACAGCTGCCCTCCAGCCGCACTTAAAGAACAGCTCCTTGGCGGCTTCGCACTGCTTGATATAAACATCCTCTACCTTCTTGAAGCCTTGCTTTTCGGCTCCCTTTGCGCTCTCCTTCAGTTGGGTTATTTCGGTATCTTTTTTCTTTTCAAGCTTCACCAACTCGCGCAGCTACTTGTCTTTCAGAGCGATGGCGGCCTTCTGCTTTTCTGCTTCGGCCGAACTAACCAGTCCGGCCAGTCGGCCGTTCTCAGCTTGTAGCTCGGCCATTTGCTTTTTGGCTTCTTCTAGCTCGGCCGCCTTCGCTTCGGCTTCCGCCACGGCTTGCCTTGTTGTTCTCCTGAGCTCTAGCACTTTCCTATGAGTGACGTGGTTTTTCTGAATGGCCTGACAAAACAAAGACCTCCCTTGAGCCGAAGTAAAAGTTGAAAAAGAGCTGAAGTGAAAGTTGAAAAAAAAACTAGACAGAAAAACGGACAGAACTACTTACCAGGATCATTGACTTTGTAAAAGACCGGATCGCCTTCAGCTCAGTGTTTAGTTGCTTGTTGTGGTACTCCATATCCTTCGGTAGGCAAACACTCTTGGCTAGATTGAAAGCCATTAAATGATCCTTCTCAGCAACGACGGAATCAGTCTCTTGGATATTTCGGTCTTGAAAAGTGAGATTTGGAGCCCATTTGGAAGAGTCCGCTCGGTCAGATTGCTCCGGTTGAAGGGTAGGTTGAGGACTTGGTGGAGGGATGGATTCATCCTCGTCAACAAGTTGTTGTTCGGTCAGTGTAGATCGGGCGCGTTTAGAGGGGCGTGATGAAGAAGGCTGTTGAGAAGGGAGGGCCACAACGGCAGGCTGCGTTTGGTTTGATGGCGGTACTTCGGGCCTATTTGTTTCGGTCAGAAGGGCCCTGACTCTGCTTCTCTTTGCCATCTCTTCTTCGGCGGTTAGTGGGATTAGTCTGATTTCAGGCAAGGTTGGGTCCGGTTCTGGTGCGTCTTCAAGAAGAAAATCGATCACTTTGGCTTTTCGGCGACCGCTATATCTATAGGTCGGCTCAAAATTTAGAAGCTTAGCCCAACTCCTTTCTTTAAAACGTAATGCAGCTCGGAGTGTGTTCAGGTTTGGGTAACTATACAGAGAAGCAAGATGAGCTGAGTCTGTAAAAATGATACAACTGTTAGATCGGTTATGACATATGAAACCAAAGTAAAACAAAAGCATGCATAAAACTGAAGTAACTATACCAGGTTCTCCTTTGTTCCAGTTTATACTTCGGCCTGGGATTTGGGCTTGCTGATTTTCAAAATTGCCCGATACCCAGAAAAAGTCATCATCATTTACATCCTTATCCGGCGTATCTTTTATTATCTTTTCTCTACGACGGCGTATCCTTAGGTAATAAACCCAGCCGTCGTCTTTGGAACCTATGGAGTACTGGTGGAAGATTTCGGCTAGACCGAGGTTTAGGCCTGCTTGGCGGTTTAGTTCGGCTATACCCATTATTATCCGGTATGTATTGGTGGATAGCTGGGTTGGGCATAGTCTAGTTTGCCTAAGAAACTCACAAACTAAGGGCTGGACTGGAAACCTTAGTCCGGTCTCTATTATTGAAAGCAGGGTAAAGGGTACGAAGCCTGCTTTGCCCCATGGTATGATGTCTTGCTTGGCTAGGGTAAGGTGTACATCGTCTGGAATGCCATAATCCCTTCGGAATTCGGCCATGCCACCAGGGGTCTCTACCAAAAACCTATGCTTGCCCATTTATTTTATAAGTTATTAATAAGTTAGTTTGGTCGGAAGAATGTGCTCAGTAGCTCGGTTGAGCGCGCAAAGGAGTGCTTGGGCAACCTAAGTCTGCAAAGTGGAAAACATAGGGGTTAAGCACAGATCATCGGACCGTGCTACAAATAAAAGCAAGATAAAGTCCTACTTCAGCTATGTGGGATGCTACAGTTTATATCTCGGTTCGGACTTCGGGTTTGGTTGGTTCGGTTGAGCCTCTAGGGGCAGCTTTCTGAGTTCGGTTTAAGAAACTAAGAAAGCTGGCTTAGCCCTGAAGGCTGAGCTCGGTCGAAGGCTAAGATTTTCGTTGTGCTAATTTCAGACTTAGTTCGGTGCATTTTATCTCGGCTAAAGTCAATCAGAAGATGGAGACTTATTATCTCGGTGCATTTTATCTCATGCATTTTTTCTAGTTCGGTTATACCTTGATAAGACTTACACCTAGCACGAACAGTGTCCTAGTTCGGTTAAATGATGATTTTGGATTAAAAACCAGTGTTCTGCAAGATATTGCATGTATTCAAGTATTCTATGGTTAATTTTTTTCCAGAAAAGTACAGAGCAAAGCAAGATAGAAAAAGTGTTTGCAAAAAGCACACAAAACAAACTACAACGGATTAAACGAAAGCATAAAGGAGAAAAACAAAACAGATTTTTTGAAGCTTACCAGAAGAAGAAAATGAAGCTGGTAATGGGAGCAACAGCACCAATGAAGAACACGAGCTCAAGGAGAGTGGAGAGGCAGTAGAAGCTCAGATACGAAGAGGTTGAAAAATATGGCAAGAATGAAGAAGCACGTTTTTGGTAAAGCCAAAAAGGGCGGGACTGTTCAAAAATTTCGTAGTACGAGGGCGGCGTGACAGCTGCCCCCAGCCTATCAGAGCCCGCCACGTGTCATTGGAAAGGGAAGCGTTACAGTCATGATTGAAGAGACGTTTTGACCGGACAAATAGAGCCCAGCTCGGCTGGAAAGGCTAAAGGGTTTTTTTAGCTCGGCTGTAAGGGCTTAGAAGCTTCAGCTCGGTTGATTGACAGGTAATCCCAATCATGCTGTGCAGATGGAATTAAGGGGCAATTGAGAGGGTAATTTTGGTGAAAATTGGGCCGAGCTATGAGATGGACTTTATGGCCCAAAGTACGAAGGACTGAATAAAGAGGCCGAAAAGTTACTCCGGCACAAGAGTGATGAAGATTACTTCGGCCCAAGAATTGTAAAGTTACTCCGGCCCAGAAGAAATGATAAGTTACTTCAGTCCGGATAACTTGGAGTTAGGCCAGTCTCGGAGTTAGTCCGGTCATGACGTATTGTGGATAGATCGATCAAAACCTTGCAACTCGGTAGCTCGGTCCAAACACACCATGGTTGAACAGGAGAAAACCGAGATAATGGGAAAAGGAGAAAACCGAACTAAAAATAGTTCGGCCTACTCTGTGGCTCAACATAACCAGTGTTATTTCGATCATGTGGTAGTTCGGCTATGGTAAAAACCATCTCACTTGGTTTAAGCAGTGAGGGGGGTGTTGAAGGATAAGCATTATCTTTCAGGAGAATAAATCCTAAGAGGACTCTGTATGGAGGAGTAGAAGTCCTACTAGGATTGTGTCACACGAAACTTATAAAAACCCACAAACATCACCCTGAAGGAGGTAACACACAACTTTGCTTTCTGAATACCCAGAGCTTTGTCTATTGGTCAAGTTTTCTGACTTAGGCATCGGAGAGGTTTCCGGCACACACCCGCCGGCTAGCTCACGTTTGTGTTTTCAGGTGAATAAAGCGACGTCGTACGGAGGAGCGCAGACTTAGTCAACAGGATTATACGATAAGGTATATTTCTTTCCCGTACAATCCCTAACTTTTCTCCAATAATAATGGGTGGTGGTGGGTTATGGTCGAATGAGGTGGGGAAGACAACTGAAAACTTTGTTATGACAAATAAAATCACTTTTTTTTTATTCACAGAATTTAATAAAAAAATTTAAGTGTAAATTATAAATACATCTCTTGAGATATGCTTAAATTTTGAATTGTTTCCTATGGTTTTAAAAATTACAAATACTCCATTATAAGAATTTTTTATTTACCAAAATCAGCAGAAAAAATAAAATTTCTAACTACTCTCTTATATAATAATAAAATTACCTAAATTGTTAATTGAAATATATTTATAATATCATTAAATGCTATTAATAAAAAAATGTCATTGTTATGCAATTAAAAACTTAAAAGTGGATGTAATTTTCAAAACTATAGAGAGCAATTTGATTTTTTTTTTAATCTAAATTTTTTGTAAAATCAATTTTCTCACAATTTTTTTTTAAATTATTATATGCATCAGTGTTTTTTTTAAAAAAATTTAAATTCTAACCAAAAAAAAAAAACACCAAAAAAGCATAGATCTGACCCACAATCCCTTTCTTTTTAGGAGCAAATCCCTTCCTTGGATTATGAGATTGGGACCATCCCATCTAAATTTGTGCCATAAGTTCAATTTTTTAAAAAGAAGAAGGAAAAAAAGCCAAAAAACAAAAAAAAGAAGTTGGATTGGGTTTTCACAAAGGGTTAAATATGGGTTTTTCTTCGTAAACATCTAATTATTCATTAGTCTTATTTTTTTGATTCAGTTCATTAACTTTGGTGTTCTCAAATCGATAAAAATAGGATTTATGAAATATTAGAGCGGACTTAACCTATTTTAATCAAATGAGTGAAAGATAAAATCAATTATATTTATTTCCTTATCTGAACCTTATTAATTATATACATGTCACGGTGATACTCGAAACTACTTAATATCTTTCCAAAAGGCACTATTAATAACTCCAATCTTAGTTTAGTTTACCTTTTTTTGTTGGCATAAGTTTAAAACAGTACTTAAGAGTTCAAATCTTCTTCCCATGCCTCAAACGGACCCAAAATTTGACAGTTTCTTAGGGAAAAAAATTAAAATTTTCACCGACTAATCTAATCCGAAGTAGATTCCTTATTGAATTACCATCAATCAATTAAATATACTGTTACTTTTAGATTACCATCTCAAATCCCACAGAAAGCACTTTTGAGCTTTTGTTACTAACAATGGTATGCATTGTTTTGGCAAATTTTCGACCTCCGCGGGTGGTATTAGAGTACTCTTTTATGATTATTCTAATTTCATTTTTTCTTGGCTTCATGGTTTGTCCATTACAAAGATGCATCAATGACTTAACAACTGGATTTAGTTGGTTTGAGATATACATAAAATAACATTTTTCTTGATTTGTATGATCTCAAATAAGATCTTTGCAAGTGGGCAATTCTTAAATTGATGTCTTTGATGATTGTGTTTTGTGTAGTGTATGTATTTGCTCATAAATCATTAAAAAAAAAAAGTATCATAATTTGATGGTTGTACCTCAGACTAAACATTAAAAACAAGTATTAAACTAATTTGTAATACGACAGAGCCGTCTTGGCCGCTTTATTTTTTGAGAAACTAATGATCACAAAATTTTTAACACAAGTCTTCCCAATGTGAAATGGATAATTACATGAGAGAAATGTACATGTATACTGACCATTGCAGTTTCATCATAAAAGTTGGTGATGTACTTTATAACACTTCATAGAAATGATGTAGACATAGTAAATTCTTTGATAAATTTATATAAACTTTATAATTGAATTCCAAACTTTATGAGTAATATACAAACCTTTTTTTTTTTTAACTTAGTACTATACAAACCTTGAATAGCATATTTTGTTATAGGTTTTTCATATGAAATGAAATGAGGCCCCCCACATACACTCAGGATTCCTGTGTTCATAGATTTTTTTTTCATTCCATGGAGGGTTGACCTACCCATGATTGTTTTGCAAGTCAAGTTAATATAATTTTTTTTTTTTTCCTTTCTTAATGCAATCATTTGTAAAATTATCAACCATAATTCAGACAAATTTAACCACTACACTGTTTATTGAGAAATATTTGTGAATTTCCTCTTTAAATCTCTTTTCTCCCGACTTTCCCACACTTTCTTGGGCTTTCTTTCCATGCATTCTCCAAACTATATAACAACAAATTGAAGAGGTCTACAGGGTATAAGTGGTTTGGGTCAGTTGAAGTGGAGAAAAAATTTAACACTAAACCAAATCCTTCAGCTTTGTTCATTGAGAAAAAAAATTTAACACTAAACCAAATCCTTCAGCTTTGTTCATTGAGAAACTGAAACCGACCACATATTACAGTTTGGTATAAACAAGGGATTCACATGAAATTTTAAAGGTTTTATAAAAATTTGACATTGGGAATAAATGAAGAGAGATGATGGGGGATTCTTTATTACAAAACATAAGCATTTGTCACTTGTCTTCTAATGCTTAAAAAGATATAATATGAAAGGTATTTAAATATAATATTTCGATTGATTTGATCATATTAGTATAAATTTTTTTAAATTGAAACAAATTGTACTTTATAAAAAACCCACCGAAAACCAAAACTTCAATCGGTTTGGGGTGGTCAATTCAGTTCTACCAATTTTTTCACAGACTAATAGATCATCCTCGATCTTGTGGATTTCAAGTCTATTCCATTACTCAACAAGCTTAAACCAACTGAGTTAAAAATAGTGGTGGTGTTAAACTAGTTTTGGATAACATAAGATTTAATAAACACCTTTTGTTACATGAATTCTAATGGTTTATCTCAAGTTTTACACTGGCATGTTATTAAAATTTGTTTTGTATTTTTGTATTTTTTTTTAATTTTACCATGTGGTTTAGCATGACCTGTCTATTATATCCATACAAGTGTTTGTTAATTCAAGTCTGTTGAATACTAAGACTACCACCTTTATTATTCAATTTGCATATTATTCAATTCAAGGAGATCCTAAAGTACAGCCAAATCTATTCAAATCTATTAAAACTATTAGCCTTGGTGGAGGGTTCAATGTACCTAGTTCTTGCAAGATTAGTTTAAACATAATCTGATCAGTTGCACCTGCTCACTAAATTTTATTTTGTCCAACTCCTCCTTTTATTTTATTTTTTTTCCTTTTTCTTATTTTCACGCCTATGGTTTCAAATAATGATATCAAAATATGTATCAGTATTAGTGATATAATCATATATTGATATTGAATAATATCAGCTAATATAATATCGGTGAATATCGGTAGTAGGTGCTTTGGGATTGACTTTTTTTCATTTTTAGTGAATTTTTTTCAAAAATATTCATACTTTTAGGTTTTACTTGACTAGACAAACTAGAAAAGTTAAAAAAAACAAAAAATTTAAATCTATAAAAACAAAAAATAAAAAACACTTGGCTTCTTTGGGATTTTTTTCATTTTTTTTTTTTTTTTTT
>NW_021024952.1:1645090-1676467 GCF_004153795.1 Camellia sinensis
TTTTAGAGTCTCCTCTATTTTTTCATCCTTCTTCTATATTTGAAGGATCAATTCATTCTCCTCCATTTGGGAGGAAGATATAGAGAATGGGTTAAAATTATTTTTAGGAAAAAATCTCCATATTTGAAAATATGAAAGATGGATTGGAGATGCTCTTCGAGGTGTGAAATCTTTTTCATGCGGATATGCCAATGAGAAATTTCCTCTTACTTTCCTTTTGTCAGCAAGCACATGAGTATAAAAAAAAATTATTTTTTTTATTTTTATTTTTTTTTGAAGAAATGGGTATAATACTAATCAATAATGATTGAGATAGTGTTCTCACAATCCCTCCTAGATCCTAATTATTGGTAAGGTGAATCGACACATACATAAATGAAACTCATATATATATCAATGATTAAGGGTTGGTTTGAGATACACTATATAATTTATTTTTTTATTTTTTTATCACATTACCTCTTTACTTTTCTGTATATCTTTTCGTAAAAAGACAAAAAGTATACTTTTTTGAGACACCCCAAACCAACCTTAAGATTAAAAAAAAAAGTGATAATTGAGACCCTCTCCAATCACTACTTCCACCACCCATACACACATGTGGCGGGTGGTGATTGGAGGAGAAGGAAAAAAAAGAGAAAAAAAAAGTGACCAATCAAGTGAAGAGGGAGTTAGGGGGTGGGAAAAAATAATCAAGATCCCCTCTTTGCCTATCCTCCTTGACTTCCTACTTATTGGGTAATTAGGCTTAATTTCGATGGGCTTAATTTCGATGATCCGAACCGTTTACATTTTAAGATTTGTTAAGTGTATTATATTTGTACAAAATCAAGTTGATCGGATATCAAAAAGTATGTGTTCGAAAATATTTGTTTGTTAAATTTTTTAAAAAATGGTTTTTTAATTCGATGATCTGAACATATACTTTTTGATATCTGATCAATTTGATATTTCACAGGTATGATATAATTAATAAATCTTAAAATATAAACGGTTCAGATTATAAAAATTAGGCCTAAAAGTGAACCCAATAGCCCCGCAAGTAAAAAATCAAAAAAAAAAAAAAGGTTTAAAACCTTTTTTACCCATTTACACCCCGTGTTTAAAAAAAAAAAACCAAATAACATACTATGATAATAGTGGATTTTTTACCAATTAACTTCATTAATTATATCCTTATCTTGGTAAAAAAAATAAAAAATCAATACTAATGTACTTCTTACCCATAATTTATAAGGTATGTTACTAATAGGTCCTAATAGTTGACTTAATTTTTATAAAATCTTATTCAAAATAAGTTTTAATAAAATCGTTATTAAAAATAATTTTTTATGACAATTTTTTACGTATGTCGTTAAAAATTGATAATTAATGACTTTTTTTTGTTATGATTTTTATAAATTATCGCAAAAACTTACAATCAGTAATATTTTTTTATAATGAATTTTTCAAACTATCACTGAAAGTTTACATTTTTTTGGTATAAATTTTTTATACTGTCACTAAAACTTATAATTAATGACATCTCTATGACAAAATTTTTAAATTTTTACTGAAAATTAACAATTAATAATATTTTTTAATAATTTTTGATAAAAAATATTGTTAATTATTATAAGACTTATTAAATAATAAATTTACCTATTAATATATATACAGAAAGTCCCCTAAATATAATCTAAAGGTGGAGCTCAAATAAACTTTTATTCCAATATTTCCAAGTCCAAATCTTTGTTGGATAATTATTTTGCTTGGTGGTCAACTCAAGAGTTACTTGTCCACTTATTTTTTTTATTCATTTTTAATTGGTAAATATATATATATATATATATATATGTTTGAATACTTTTAAAATCAAAATAACAAATATGTATTTCATAGTTATTAACATTATATCAATAAAAAAAATTATGTCAATATTAAGGTATACGTTTAAAAATATTATCCCAGATCTATGTGCTATATTGTCAGCTTAAAATTAGGTCAAAAGCAGTGATGTATCAATTTCTAAAATTATTTATTAATTATTGATTTAAGTTTATATTTCATTTTTTCAAGTTTCCGTTTCATATTTTCTTTGACAAATGATAAACTATATTAAACAAAACCAAACCAAACCAAATCAAGCCTTAAGTCCCATCAAACGGGGTTGGCTACATAAATCCTTCTTCTCCACGTGACCATATCAAAGGCCATTTCGTTAGTCAAATTAAGTAGATCTATATCTCTATTTACAATGCTAGTCAACGTTAATCTAGGTCTACCCCGTCTCCTAACACTCCCATCTGCCACTACAGTATCGCATCTCTTCACTATTGCCTCTATTGGTCTCCGTTGAATGTGACCAAACCATCTCAATCGATTCTTTCTCAACGTATCTTCTATCGGTGCTACTCATACCCATTCCCAAATATACTCATTCCTCATTTGTCTTGTATAGTCTTGTCATACATCCACCTTGGTATTCTCATCTTAGTTACACTCATCTTATCTACATGTTGTTTCTTGATTGCCCAACACTTTGTCCCATACAATATCGCTGGTCTAATAGCCGTTCTATAGAACTTACTTTTTAGTCTAGTGGGTATTCGTTTATCGTACAGTACCCCAGACGCACTTCTCCACTTACAGCATCCCGCCTTAATCCTATGGGTCACATCTGCATCAATCTCCCCTACTATTGTGATAATTGACCATAAATAACAAAAATATTCACTCTTAGGCAGTTCTTGATTCTCAATCTTCACTTCTCCTCTACTTTTATTGTTACTGTTACTAAATTTACACTCCATATACTCTGTCTTAGTTCTGCTTATCTAGAATCCTTTAGATTCAAGAACTTTTCTCAAAATCTCCAACTTTGTGTTAACTCCTTCTCTAGTTTTATCCACTAGCACAATATCGTCTGCAAAAAGCATACACCATGGCACGTCATCCTGAATATTTCTTGTCAACTCATCCATAACTAAAACAAAAAGATAAGGACGTAAAGTAGATCTTTGGTGTAACCCTACAGTGATAGAAAATTCATTTGTCTTTCTAGCAGGCGATCTAGTAGTGGTCACCACCCCCTCATACATGTCCCTAATCACATCAATATAACCTTTTGTCACCCCTTTTTTCTCTAACACCCACCATATTATTATATCCCGGGACACTCTATTATATGCTTTTTTAAGGTCGATAAACACCATATGAATACCTCTTTTCTTTTCTCTATACTTTTCTATTACTCTCCTCAAAAGATAAATCGCCTCCATTGTTGACCTGCCAGGCATAAACCCAAATTGATTCTCTGACACCTCTGTTATATCTCGCAATCGGCATTTCATCACCCTCTCCCACACTTTCATTATATGACACATTAACTTGATTCCTCTATAATTGTTGCAATTCTAGACATCTCATTTATTTTTATAGATTGGTACTAAAATATTCTTCCTCCACTCATTTGAAATGTTCTTAGTCAACAAAATTTTACTAAACAACCTAGTCAACCAAACAACCCCCTTTTTACTCAAACACTTCCAAGCTTCAATAGGGATATCATCGGGTCCTAAAGCCTTATTTGATTTCATCTTCTTAAGCGCAATCTCCACTTCAAAGTTCCTAATTCTGCGATAGAACCTATAGTCTTGGTTTATCGTATTACTGACTATTTCTTCCCTTATTGCCGTATTTTCATGTTTCTTATTTAATAGTTTCTCAAAATAGTTCTTCCACCTTTCCTTAATCTCTTCATCCTTCACCAATACCTTAGAATCCTTAATCTTGATGCACTTAACTTGATTAAAATCTCTTATTTTTATCTCATGTATCTCAGCAAGTTCATATACCCTCTTCTCTCAATCCTTACTATTTAGTCTAGTGTATAGGTCATCATAAGTTTTCAACTTAGCCTCTTTCACTACTTTTTTGACCTCCTTATTAGCCAATTTACAGCTTTTAAGGTTTTCCTCAGTTTTATCCTTCTGCCACTTTTTAAACACTCTTTTTTGTTTTAACTACCGCTTGAACCTCTTCTCTCCACCACCAAGTTTCTCGAGAGCTGGGCCCCGTCCCCTTCGACTCTCCATGCACTTCCCTTGAGATTCTCCTCATACAATTGGCCATCGAGTTTCACATAGTGTTAGCATCATCTTCCAAGTCCTAAGTACCTTCATTATCTATTCTATTCTTAAATATTTCTAGTTTATCCCTTTTAGGTCCTACCATCTCGTCCTACGACGCCCACTATCCTTCATAGCTTGGTATTTCCCTTTAAAACGTAAATCTAGTACCAAAATTTTATGTTGAGAGGCCAGACTCTCTCTAGGAATCACCTTACAATCACTGTATTTTAGGCGGTTCACTTTTCTCACTAAGAAGTTATCTATTTGGCTCTTAACTGACCCACTCTTAAACGTTATCAAATGCTTCTCCCTCTTCTTATACATAGTATTGGCCACCACTAGGTCAGAAGCCAATGCAAAATCTAAGATACTCTCTCTCTAGCTTCATTTCTGTCACCAAAATTATATCCACCATGCACCTTTCATAGCCTAGTTTATCTATACCTACATGGCCATTAAAATTTCCACCTATAACCAGGTTCTTTCCTACGGGTATTTCCTATAAGATCTCATCCATTTGCTCCCAAAAATCTCTCTTAGTCTAATAATCTAATCTTACTTGAGGGGTGTATGAACTAATAACGTTCACTATATTCCTTCCAATAACTAGTTTAACTAACATAATCTTATCCCATTTCCTAATGACCGCCACTACATTCTCCATAAGACCCTTGGCAATTATGATTCTTACTCCATTCCTGCATCTATCCTTACCACTATAATACAGTTTAAAACTGGAATCCTCAATTTCCCTAGCTTTCTTACCCGTCCACTTAGTTTCCTGTACGCAAGCTATATTAACTCTCCTTCTAATCATAACATCTACCAATTCCATCGTCTTACCAGTTAAGGTTTCTATATTCCAAGTGGCTACCCTAAACCTGTAGGCTTGGACTAGCTTCTTTACCTGCGCTCGTCCAGAAAAATGTGGGAACCTTTGCCCATTTTTCATTGCACCCAGGCATTGTTACGGCGCCCTTTACTCACTTTTCTAAACACCCGGAGGCAGGCACAACACGTCACTTGAGGGGAACGACTTAGCATTTAAACGATTCAAAGTACGATTCATTGTCATAAGGAATCCGAGCGGCCTTTTTACATATTGGCTGTCGGCTACCTAACACACAACCCTCCTCCTTAACCTGGGCTTGGAACCGGCGGAATTGTTAACAACCCCGATGGAGTTAAATGATAAACTTTATGAACATTTCATATTTCCTTAATAACATTAAGACATGCATACTTGAATTTTATAACCTTTTATAAATTATTGTTTCACTCTTTGTCACTGGTTCCATCATCTTATCTGCAGTAATTATCATAATTTTTATTTTTTTTCCAAGAAAAAGTTAATATTTTAGGAATAATTACAAAAAAACAAATAAGAGTTTGACCCTTGTAACAAAATAAATCTTGTGTGTCTAATTTTTCTAATTTAAATCCTAATTTTTTTTATTATTTCCAATCTAAACTGTCTGCTTATTTTTGTTAAGTAAAGTTGATGAAAGCAAAAATATTTTAGTCGTTAAACTAAAAAAAAAAAAAGAAGAAGATATTTTAGACATTTTATGTATATTTACATTAAATTTAGTGAGTGAAATATTATTTTTTCCGTTGATTTTACTTAACATAAATAAGTTGATAATTTAGACTAAAAATAAATTAAAAGATCAGAGTTTGAATTGACAAAATCAAAAAAATCAAAGTTTATTTTGTGATAAGGGTCAAACTTTAGGGCATTTTTTTTTTTTTTTGTAATTTTCCTTTTTTATTCTCTTAACTTTATTGCTAATAATAAAACATAACAGGGAAAAAAAAAAAAAAAAAGAATACCCAAATAGCAATTAACTGGAAAAACAAAATAGAATAACCACCATGCAATACCATCTCAGCCATTTCCATCACAAAACAAATTGTTTTATTTTTATATGTCCTATTATGTTCTTTATGCTAGATGTGAATTCATGATAAAGAACTTTCATTTTAAACTAAACAATTAAAGGCAAATTATACCAATGGTGTTTAACATGTCTATATGTCAAGAAATTTTTATTTGTTAGGAGGGTACTAGGTGACACTGCCAAGTGGTACCTTTCATCAATTACAAATGCATATGCACCCTTCTGTCAACCAAATACACAACATAAATCTAATGACAAAATCTATTTTATTCCCATGTAGGGCCTTGAGTAGTTTACTCCTTCACATTCACATTTAATTAAACCAGTGATTGACCCATACTCGGCACGAGATAAAATAATTTAGTGCTTAAAATGTACAAATAGTTTAAAACAATATGTTTGTCGATTTTATACAACTTATGAAGGAAAAAAAAACTTATTATCAACTAACATCTATGTTTTTTTTTTCTCCACATAATCACTCAAAAAATTCTTAAGTCATGTTTGCATCTGGAATTTGTAGAGAAATTTTTTTGAAAAAGTGAACAAAATGAACTTTTATTTCATGCACTAATCTATTTAAATTATCTTTTATAGAAATCCAAAATTTTATAATAATTGTTTTTGTACAAATTCAAAATTCAAAGGTTAAACGGATTTTTCTACAGACTCCACATCAATGAATGTAATTTGAATCCTAAAGAATTAGAAATTTTGATGGAGATATTGAAGTTGTGCAGTAGTTTCAACTTTTGATGGAATATTTTCAATTTTAAACCTATCTCAGTTTGGTTATATACATAGATAATGTTGGAAAGTGAAAGAAAAAAAAATTGTGTTTTTTTAGATAGAGAGTCCTCGAAAATAATAAAAACTAAAGTTTCTTATACAACTCAAATTAACTTCTTAGTTAGGCTATACGACACCCTGTTATACATTGATTTTATTTTTTGCCATCATTTTCTTATAAAATTTTTCATCTATTTAAATGCATAAAACAGGGAAAAAAAAAAAAAAGAACACCCAAATAGCAATTAACTTGAAAAACAAAATAGAATAACCACCATGCAATTCCATCTCAGCCATTTCCATCACAAGACAAATTGTTTTATTTTTATATGTCCTATTATGTTCTTTATGCTAGATGTGAATTCATGATAAAGAACTTTCATTGTAAACTAAATAATTAAAGGCAAATTATACCAATGGTGTTTAACATGTCTATATGTCAAGAAATTTTTATTTGTTAGGAGGGTACTACGTGACACTGCCAAGTGGTACTTTTCATCAATTACAAATACATATGCACCCTTCTGTCTCCCAAATGCACAACATAAATCTAGTGACAAAATCTAGCCTCCTTTTCTTCTTTATCATCTTTTTTTTTTTTTTTTTTTTTTTTTGGGTGCGGCTGATTGATTTACATGCATGGTCTCTTAGGACTCCGAAACATTAGGGTTCATTCAGTTCTCAATTAGTGCACTGTATATAATGTCAACAAAACAATATGAAGCCAACGTCATCAGAATCATTTCCACGCATCTCTAGAAGATCCGAAATGTGCTGTGCTGTTTCCTACATGCCTTCACACGCCTCTGCTCTTGTCTCATGCTATCTTCCGCCGCGACCTCATTTGCTAACTTAAGCTGCGTGTTCTGACGTCATTGTTGACGTTAGCCCTGGTTGACCGTGTGCCACGTGCCACTGCTGACTTCTTGCTATCGTGCGCCGTGCGCACCTCTACCAACTTGCGTTATGCGTTTTTGACGTTTACCCCCCTTATTGTGACGTCAGCCTTGGTTTTGGTTCTCCTGGTTGGTCAAACAACTTTGACCTGCCAATTTGCCGCCTTTTTGGTCGTGTTTTTGGCTTGTTCAGACCATATCCTATCTATTTTCGGCCTCCTGAATCCGGTGGTGTGTTCTATTTTGGCAAAATCAATCTCTACAAAGCATCTTCTTCCTTTTTTTGCCCTATTTGAGCATTATGGATCGTATTGAGCATATCCACTCTGTTTCAATTATCCTTGATAGATCAAATTATGTTAGTTGGGCCCAAGCTCTTTGTAGCTTCAAAAAGGGAAATGACTTTGGCAGATCATTGCTAGTGCTCTTTCCAAACCCAACCAGAACGAGACTGAGATTGACTCTATATTCGATGACCATTTTGACGAATGAGAAAGTAAGAATTATCAAATTATCACATGGTTCTGGGCTACCATAGTTCCCTCCATTCATCTCCAGTTTGGCTGGTTCTAGGATGATGACCAAATTGCTTCCCTTGCTAAAGCAATTTGGGATTTCTTGAAGGACCGTTATCCAACCACTGGCCATGCTTATCAGTATCAACTGTTGCAGACTCTTCATCACATGCGCCAGGCACCCGGTCAGTCTATCAATGAATTCTTATCCCAGATGTCGTCTATTTGGGACCAGCTAGCTTTTTCTGAGCCTACATGGGCATATTCTAAGGATGCACAACTAGCTTTTTCTGAGCCTACATGGGCATATTCCACTAACCACTCCACTGATTCCACTACTCATTCCTTTTTTATGGATGATGTTGAGTCCATCATCTAACAGGTGCTTGCCAAATCTGGTACTCCTGTCTCTACTACTCTTTCAGTGACTTCAGGTAATTCTCCTTGGTATTTTGATTCCACATGCTGTAATCATATGACTTATGACTCCACTATGTTTTCTTCTATATCATTATCATCTTCTGTCCCCATTTTACACACTGTTGATGGTTCTCATATGACTATTCGTCACATTGGTCAAATTTTTACTTCCACTGTGTCTCTTTCTGATGTTTATCACATTCTTCCTCTTCTCTGTTGGTCAGTTATGTGAACTTGGTCTAACCGTTACATTTTCTACTAATGGTTGTTTGATGCAGGACCCTCAAACGAGACAGATCCTTAGGATAGGCCGTAAGCATGAACGTCTGTTCAAGCTTACTCATCTTTGCATTCCCCATAAATCATCTACTGTTACTCCCATTGCTTCCTCTGCTACATGAAATTCTGACATGTCTTATTTTTAGAACATGTCTCTTTTAGTCGTTTGAAAACTTTAGTTTTTAGTGGTTAGTTAGGTCGTGTCCGTCTTGAAGATGTTGATTGTTTATGTTGTCAAATTGCTAAACAATCTACTTTATCTTTTAATAATAGTACTGCTATGTCTACTGCTCCTTTTGATCTTGTGCATTCAGATATTTGGGGACCTTCCCCCACACCGACCATTGGGGGGTCAAGATATTTTGTGATTTTTGTTGATGATTTTTCTTGTTATACTTGATTTTTTCTTCTAAAAAATTGATCTGAACTTAAACAGATTTATTATGATTTCTCTGTCATGGTCCGCACTCAGTTTTCTTGTACTATTAAAATCTTTCATTCTGATAATGCTAAAGAGTACTTGGATTCTAAATTTCTTTCTTTTCTTCGGGCTAATGGTACACTATCTCCTCAATCTTGTGCAGGCACGTCCCAACAAAATGGATGAGCCGAAAGGAAGCACCGTTATATTCTAGACACTACCCGGGCTCTTCTCATCTCATCTTTTTGTCCCGAACAGTTTTGAGGGGAAGCTACCCTCACTACCATCCACACCATAAATCGTGTACCTACACATGTCATAGCTAATACTTCCTCTTATGAGCGCTTGTATGGTTCTCTTCCTAACTACACCACAAGTTTTTCGTTCTGCTTGTTTTGTTCTACTTCAGTCTCATGAACACACTAAGTTAGAACCTCGCTCTCGTCTTTGCTGTTTTCTGGGGTATGGTATAGAGCATAAAGGGTATCGTTGTTGGGATCCTATCCCTAAACGACTTTGTATTTCCCGTCATGTGGTCTTCTAGGAACACAAAATGTTCTCAAATCCTTCCAAGTTTCATCTACCACAGTCCACCCACTCACTGATCTTTTCTGACCTCTCTATAGACCTATTTTCTGACGACTTTGATGCAAATTCTGACTCCATGATTCCACAGTTGCCTACGCCTATTGTCCATCCTGAGGATCCTGTGTTTGCTGATGGCCCTACACCTTCTCCCGTTGAGGTTCCTCCTCCACCAGAGCGTCATTCCACACGGGTAAGGCAACCTTCTGTTCTTCTTCGTGATTATATTGTTGGTTCCACTACCTTTTCCTCTCATGAAGCTACTTCCTATCAAGAAGCTTGTTCTAAACCCTCTTTGTCAACAAACTATGACTAATGAACTGCAAGCTTTCGATAAAACTCAAACTTGGGATGTGGTTGATCTTCCTCCTGGTAAGAGTATTGTTAGTTGCAAATGGGTTTATAAGCTCAAAACTCATTCTGACGGTTCCATTGAGCATTACAAAGCTTGCCTTGTTGCCCAAGGGTTTACTTGAGAGTATGGCATTGACTATGAAGAAACATCTGCTCCTGTTGCTTATCTTACTTCCATTCGTAGCTTACTTCAGTGGTTGCTGTTTGCCACTGGAGTCTTTATCAGATGGATGTCAAGAATGCATTTCTCAATAGTGATCTCACTGAGGAAGTTTATATGCAACGTCCTCTTGGTTCTTCTATTCCATCAAACAAAGTTTGCAAATTTCGTCGTACTTTGTATGGTTTGAAACAAACTCTACGTGCCTGGTTTGCCAAGTTTAGCTACATCATTTGTGATTTTGATTTTTCCTCCAGTGCCCATGATTCTGCCTTCTTTATACGTAAGATAGAGCATGGTACTATTTTTTCCTCTATGTGGATGATATGATTATCACTAGAGATGACCCCGCAGGTATTTCTAGTCTCCAATAGTTTCTCTATCGCCAGTTTGAGATGAAAGATTTGGGTTTTCTTAGCTACTCCTTAGCTTCAAAATTTCTCAAAATTTATCTTACTACTTTTTTACCTAGGCCAAGTATACTTTTGATCTCTTGGCTTGTGCTGGCCTTACCGATTGCAAGACTGCCATTACTCCTGTTGATCCTCAGACTTGTCTTACACCTTTTTAAGGTTCCCTATTATCTGATGCCACTTTATATCGTCTGCTAGTTAGCAGTCTTGTCTATCTCATGGTTACTCATCCAGATATTGCTTATGTTGTTTACATTGTCAATCAATTCATGGCTACCCTTGCTTTCCACACTATGATGCTTTGATTCGCATTTTGCGCTATTTCAAAGGCACTCTGTTTTATGGTCTTCACTACTCCACCTAGTCTTCTCTACAGCTCCATGCTTTTTCTGATGCCGATTGGGCAGGGGATCCTATTGACTGTCGTTCCACTACTGGGTTCTGTTTCTTCTTGGGCAGCTCTCTCATTGCCTGGCATAGCAGCAAGCAAACTCTTGTTGCTCGTTGTAGCACCGAGGCCGAGTATCGTGCTCCTGTTGACACTACTCAGGAGCTTGGGAGGCTTCGTTGGCTTCTTTCTAATATGGGAGTTTCTTATTCTGTTGCTACCAATCTTTATTGTGACAACCAAAGTGCTATTCAGAATGCACATAACGATGTCTTCCTTGATTGCACCAAGCATATTGAGATAGATTGCCACTTCATATACTAGCATGTTACTAGGGGCACTGTATGTCTTCTCTTTGTTACCCCTGCTAATCAGACCGCCGACCTCTTCACCAAAGCTCATCTTCTAGGACGCTCCTCTGATCTCCTCACCAAGCTCAAGTTGATATTTGCCTTATCACCTTGAGCTTGAGGGAGGGTGTTAGTTGTTATCTATTCCTATTAGGATTCTTGTATTCTTGTACACCTAGGTTTCTTAGCCTACATATACAGGCTTCTCATATTGTATTGATTATTGAATATATACAATACATATTATTTTCTCTCTTTATTATTCTAACATATTTAATTATTTGTGGCATATTGATAAAAGAGCAAAGGAACTAAACAATAGATTTTTTAAGTAATTAAAAATTGAAAATCTTAATTTGAAATTTTGATGTTTTCAAAGCTCATTGATTCAATTTTTTTTTTAAAAATTAACAAATTTAGTTTGAAGTTTGGAGCTTCTAGAACTCTTCTTCCAGGAGATTTTCAGGCATACCTTATAATTTTGGTTTTTATTTAATTAAAGAATATATAAATACAACCATAATTGAACAAAACTCAAAAAAAAAAAAAAGAAGTTATAACCGAATAAATGTTTAAATTTAAAGATAGATACAAATAATAAAAAAAAAAAATCAACTTCATACACATAAAGAATCAATTTTGCACATTAATTTGAATTCTCATAGTTTTCTCTACTTTTCCATCTAGTTCTTCATCTTCTTCTTCCTTTTTCTTACTTTTTACATAACCCTCAACGTTAAACACAAATAAAAAAAAAAAAAATCAACTTCATACACATAAAGAATCAATTTTGCACATTAATTTGAATTCTCATAGTTTTCTCTACTTTTCCATCTAGTTCATCATCATCATCATCATCATCTTCTTCTTCTTCTTCTTCCCTTTTCTTACTTTTTACATAACCCTCAACGTTAACTTCTTGTGATGATAACTACAACACTGCCATTGCTCTTCTTTTTGTCCGAAATCTTTGAAAAAGAAAACATTATGAAAATGGAGAAATGATTGAACGATTTTTACAAAGTGATTCAATATTAACCCAAAATAAAAATATAAAACACATAATTGAAAAATGATTGAGAAGAAAAAAAAAATCAACTTTTAACTTATCTATGGATTAATTAATGAAAACAAACTAAAGTAAAAGACAACAAAACCTTTAGAATTTTAGTGAAATACCATATCTTTAGAATTTTAGTGAAATACCATATCTCTATAAGTAAATTGTAGATGAATAGGTTTTGAGCTTGATTTGTTTAGCCAAAATATAGAGAAATATTCATGTTGTTGTAACAGAGAGCAAAGGTTGTGAGTTTTTCCCTCCACCGTTTTTAGTTTCATTATAGCGAGAATAATACAATTATTTATAGAGATGGAAGAAGAACGTGAGAGAAGATTTTTTAGATTTTTTTAGAAGAGATAAGAATAACTATATAGGATTTTTACCCTTTTATTTTTTGTTCTTTTTATCTCTTGGTTATTATTATTATTTTTTAAAGTTTTTTCAGCAAAGAGATAAGGATTATTTTTTGCTTTTTTTTTTCTTCTATCTCTTGATTATTATTATTATTTTTGTAAGTTTGTTTTAGAAACAAATTAACGGATAACTATGTGGGATTTTATCCTTTCATTATGTGCGATTTTATCATTTTATTTTTTGCTTCTTCATTTTTTCTTTTCATCTCTTGGTTATATATTTTATTTTTATTTAATTTTATTTAGAATGGTTGTTTTTATTATATTAAAAAATTAAAAATTAGAAAAATAAGGAAGAGAGATTCTAGGAAGTGCCGCATAGGAGAAAGAACCCCCAAGATATTAGTATTGGAGTTTTGAAAAATTAAAAAAACACACTACATTTGCTTATATATATAATAATATAGATATAGATATAGATATATAGTATAGATGTACAGTACCTTTACCTGGTTTTGACTCATTTTCACTTTAAACGATAATGATAAATGTGTTTTTTAATTCTATTTTTTTGATTATAAACTTTTAATTTAGAAAAAATTTACACCAAACAATAATTAATATTGTAAAAAAATGAAAGTATAAGATTTAGTTTCACAATCTAACGCATAAATTTCTTGTACTTCTATGACGTTGCAATTATTTTATGTTGATGCAATTTTTTTGCAATTCTCCCATGAAAGTTTGAATTAGTGCATGACAAATTTGGGATGAGAAGCCTGTCAGGCCCTAAGTTCTATGACAACGCTGCACACTCATCTAAGTGATCATGTTAGGCTAAGAGTCCAATCAAATAAACCAACAATATAAAATACTCAAATTAAATCTTTAATTATCATAATGTCAAAATCCATAAATAACAAACGATCCTTATCATATAAAATTATCCACCAAGTCTACTAATATAATCCACTAACAAAATAGTAATTCAAGTAACTTAAATCATAGTCCTACTCTCGGCATTGCTACAAATAAAAACTCGCGCAGCTCTACTTCTCAGAATTTGAAAAAAATAAAATAAAAAATAAGGGTAAGTTAGACAGTCTAGCAAATAATCAACTATCACTGCTAGTTGGATCAAGTATAAAAAAAAAAAAAGTCGATAACCGATAAATATATTTTTGCTACAATTCAATAAATGAACAATTATTTTGTAAGATGGTTTCATAGTTAAAAATAAACAGTGTAGCAATACATTTGGATTGGAAAGACAATGAGATAGTTTGAAGAAATTTCGTTATTCAAATCGATAGTTCGATATTTAGACGGTTCAATGATTCAATTTACAAAACTCAAGTCTTGGTGACACGGTCACTTAGCTCGTGACAAGGCGCAAAACCACACATAGGCCGATGGTAAAACCCCAAAAGAAATTAGTTTATGTACCAATAAATAACCCCCATTGGTTAGGGTCCAAATCATAGTCAGACTAAAGTGATATTCAAAATTGAAACAATACACAACTTTTAAATAAAATATTCGATATTTTTACAATAAACATTTGGTACAATCTTTTAGAATAATTTCACTAAATATTGAAATAATTTTCAGAATAACATTCGATGTCATTTTATACTTGACCCATATTTTATTTTAAGAAAACAAGAACGTGATAATTAAATATTCATAATTCCAAATGATTCGATAGGAATAAAAATAAACCAACAGTGATAGAAGGTTACTTACCTCAAACAGCTAAAATAATATTCCAACACTGATTCCAAATACTCAGCTCCACCACTTTAATCACACAAACCTCAAATAAATTAATATTTTTATGTCTTTCACACATTGACAAGGACCCACTGTATATATGCAATGTTTTAATATACAAGAAATACCAAATCAATTCTCTCAATTTAATAGCCAAACACACCTTTCCCAATTAGCCAAACACACCTTACCCAATATACCAAATTCTTTTGTTAAACGGCACCTACACAAACTACTATTGCATTGTTTTCAACTACCTACGCAGTTATACTATTACATGTTGCAACATACGTCCAATATCTCAAAACCTAGGCATCCACACAGATCTCCTAAATCCCCATAATGCATTGACTGTTTAATTTGTAATGCTCCCAAATTAAACAGAATAAACCCGTCTCATAAAAGGGAATAAAGCTGACATAACATATTTTCATTAATCGAAGTTGATATACAAAAGGTGACACATGCGTTACACATTCATAAATGATTCATTTTCAATCTACAGCATGTGTTACAAACAATAATAAGAAATGAAAGCTAACAGATATCTAAATGCCCTAAAGGCTTACATCTCTCCAAGATCGTGCTTATTTACAAAAAAATGAGTCAGAGGCTCAATACACATAAAGCCCTCAGCTTGAAAAGAAAATAAATACAAAATGAGCAAAAGTGAGCTTCAACTCCACAGTCCTCCCAAGCTAAGTCTTTGGCAGAGGCATATCACCAGTACCTGAAAATGGTTTTTCCCAGTAGGGTGAGCCAAAACCCAGTAGAAACAATCTAACACAATATATAAATCTTACCAAAACGATAAATGTGATGTGTATGTACAATGCCTGCCATTAAATAGTTTACAGTTCTTTTGGAACCCATGCCATGCCAAGTCTTGTATCATAATACATGCTCTCTTAATCCCTTTTTCATCTCAATTCATGAGTTATTTCCATTCATTACGAACAATCATACTAAGAATACAACTCAAGGGTTCCCAAAATCAAAATAGTCGTCACACAAACACTTCCATTTTCCATTTTATAAAAATTTCGTCTGTAGGAATTGGCACCCATGTATACACAATGTTTTCAGGGCGTTCACCCTAGACGCATAGGTCAATCCCAAACATCATACATATGCAATATATTAAAACACAGTCATATTCAATGACAACTATTAAGAGATTTGTTTCAATTCATCCAATTCTCATGCAATCCTCCACCGATAGCTCAAATAGATATTTCTAAACAGATACAAAATCTCTATGTAGCTTGGCTTTTTTGTGCCCTCTCTTTCAGAAGTTCGAAATAAGCCCTATAGTTCAGACTCTCGCGGTTCTGAATCTAATCTCACAAGTGTAATGTGAAATTGATAAACACCAAAGTGTCCAAATTTGGAAAATCATTTAGAAAATCGATTTTGAATCAAATTGCCAAAAAAATGGACTGATTTGCCAGATACAGAGTCGCCACTTAAATATTTTTGTGAAATTTGAGAAACCCATGACTCGTGCAAAAGGCCACGTGTCCGTCATCACCAAGATTGTCTTGGCTTGGGAACTTGGGTACGAGAGGGGAAGGTCATGAATACTTTTGAGCATTCCCACTTGCCCGATCAAAGATCGACATCTACTAATTATGATATGAATCTTATGTATATTATATGCTCTTGTTCCGGTTTATTAGGCTAGCATTACTGTGTGATGCGCACACACACAAATATAGACTAACTTGTAAGAATTGGAACACTTCGAGTCACGTTTGTTTTGAAAGTTGTTTCGAATATGTACCACTTGAAAAACTGATCGCATATGAACATTACTCAAATTATTCCAGTTCAAGAAAATAGCCTTCATCCATAGGCATTCAAGCAGTTATAGCACTAAGCACTTACTCTCATGGAAAGCATGCTAAACATGGCAACACTAACATGCTATGCAATATGCTAAAGCGAGTAAAGGTTCATCTAATACCCCAAGCCAAAATGAACAAAAGAGTTAGAAAAAAAATGCATGATTCCGAACTTATGCAAGATGACTAATGCAACACATGTGATATGCAACTTAAATAGGCTTGGCTATTAAACATGGCATATGAAACAATTTGATAACATGTGATCTAAGCACGTATTCAAAGAAGTATTGAAATGACAATGCAGTTAGAATGATGAACCGAGCCTCGATGCATGCAATACAAATGGATGCAAACATGGAGAATGCTAATTGAAACATGATGTCCCTAAACTAACCATCGTAAGCAGTTAAATAAAAGGGAGAAAGATGTGGGGTTGGAAAACATACACATTATTAGATTGCGCTCTCACGAAAGAGAGTCCAAATGAATAAACTAAGCTAACTAGCTAACTAATTAAAGTTAAGCTAATTATTACAAAACAAATGAAACAAATAGCTAAAATATTTAACTAATTATTACAACACTTCAATCGACTAACTAGTTAACTAACTAATTAAATACAACACTTAATTAGCTATAACTAATTAATTACAACAAATATTTAATCTTAATATTTAAGCTAAACATGCTCGATATTCGAAGAATGCTCATGCTCGGTTTCCTCCCAAAAAGCTACTGTTTTGCTTCTGAACGCCTTTGTTTGCACTGTTGAACACCATCACTGTTGCCCACTTCCGGAACAACTCTGCTCCACCTTACCAACATACTGCTCAATTTTACATCAGTAGCCGACCGACCAAGGATGAGGGTTGCCGGCCACCAGTCATGGCCGGCTTCCATCAAAGGTGGTCTGTCGGCCACTGCTGCATAGGTTCTACTGCAACAGAGGATAAACAGAGCATATACAGGATATTTCAAGGGTTTGTTTGCACAACTCACCCCTCCTTTTCATGAACAAATCAAAGGAGTAACAAGTTTGGTTTATAAACCAACAATGGATGCAATTTCATTGCAAGATGGCTTGTGAAACCAAGTGTGCAAGTTCAATAAATGCAAAACAAGACACAAACCTCCCTCTTTTTTATAAATGATCAAGGGAAGAAGTTGACCTTGGAGACTTGAATCATTTCATCACTAGCAAGTATAAAATGGTTCAAGCTTCTATGTGTTCAATTAACGTCCGATTGAACACAACCAAACTATTATCTTGCACCATTTTAGTTTCACTTTTAGTTACTCCATTTTAGTTATCTTTCCATCATTTAATCAATTGAGTCCAAAGGGTGAGATTAAGCCCTCTAATGGAAAGAGGGCTCAAAACACAAGTTGCTTTAGGTATGAAAGAAGCATCATACCGTTGGTAATGAAACCTCCAAGGGATTAAACCATTAAGTATGAAACCTTAATTTCATACATGAGCAAACAAGTGACTGAAAACCACTTTCAAAGAAAAATAAAAAAAACACTTTCAAAGAAAAATAAAAAGGCAAGAATGGAGGGAGGTTGCAGAGATTATTAGTACTGAAATGAAGTATGAAAATCTGAAAATAAGTGCTATCAACTCAAATAAGTGATGTCTAAGACCTAAAACATCAAGCTTATGAGGACTATTACACTAAAATCACGCTATACAAAGCTTAAAAAATTGAAACAACCAAAAACAGGTCTAAAATAGTCCTAAACAAAGCCTAAATCATGCTGGAATCAAGACAAAAAAGGTTAGAAAAATAAGCTAACATATAGAGCAAGCTAGGCTAGTAAACAAGATATAAGGAGGGGAGGCTAACCCCTCCAAATTCGAACTTCAAAACTTGATTTTAGCCACTGAAAAAGCTCTGAAAATCAGTGTTTAAAAGCCTGGAAAAAGATAGTAAAAGGGTGAAAAACACAAGGGCAAAGGCCTCCAAAACAAGGTACAAAGAAGGGCTATCAACCCCTCAACCTTTAATGGCCTTAAACCCAAGCTTCAACCTAAAAAACACAGAGTTTTGAGAGCCCAAAACAATGGAAAAATAGTAGGAAAAATAGCAAATAAAACAAAGCCACAAGCAAAGTCTTATACCTCCTGAAGAGAAGAGCAATTCCAAGTAACAAAACCAAGTAAACACACCCTCTAGAGCTCAAACCAAGCTCAAAAGTACCCCAACTCAAAGATGGTGAGATTTGGTTAAGGATGTATAGGCAAAGGTTAAGGAATTGTAGGCTAAAATATAGAAATTTGCTAGAGAGAGAGGGAGGAAAATTTTTAAGCTCAAAATTTTCTAACCTTAAAACATGAGAGAAGGGCCTCCTATATATAGAAAACATGAAATTCCCTCAAGGAGATCCAGCCCTACATATGGGGATAGATGCATGCATCTGTGCAAACAACTGGCATAGCTGGCATAAAATATCTGCAAAATACACTAGTGGCCGGCAAGCCACAACAGTGGCCGGTAGCCCAAAAGTGATGGTCGACAAGCCACTAGAGGCTGCAAGTTGGAAAAGCTAGAGGCTTGGTCCAAAACTAGGACAACAAAGGTACAGGATTTGAAAAGCTCAAAGTTGTGGCATTCCGCTGAGGACTTCGAGCACTTGGCGAGCATATAAACTCATCATCAGGTGTGGATGAGAGGGTGTCCAAGTCGTAAGGGCCGCCAAAAATGGGGCGTCTACACTCTAAAATAGATAATTTAATCAAAATTTCCGTAGGTGAGAGGTAATACATATCCAACTCCACCATTCATACAAACATTAACCTAATTTCATATTTTCAATACCAATTTCATTTATTTATACAAAATAATTATTTGAAACCTTTTAGGGCAAAACCCCATTTTCGTCCAAAACCCAACCCATGTGCCAAAATCAACAATTTCAACACAACACAACCTTATACCGACACTCATAATCATTTTCAACGCTTTCATTTGAAGAAACCTCTTTTGATTTTAAACCGAAACCCTAGGTTTGTCTAAATCCCACCAAATCTCTATATTTATTTACACAACCACAAATAGCTAAGTTAAAACTCATAGGAGAGTGTAGAAAGTCCCTACCTTAAGCTTAGAAGACCAAGGGAGAAGTGGAGAAACTCCAAAGATGCCGAAACCAAGATTTATTCGGATCAAAACATAGCTCTTGAAGTGCTCTACCCTTTTTACAGAGGCACAAGGGTGGAGAAATTACTAGATCTAGAAGAAAAAGTAGAGCGAATGTTGGTTTTAGAGAGAGAATGTTTCAACTTTAGGATTTGGAGAGAAATAGATCTGAAAAGTGATGTGAAAAGTCATTTTTGTGAACTGATATACGCACAGTCCGCTCGAGCACAAGAGTTGACGCTCAAGCATCAGACATAATAAGTTGTTCGACTCAAGCGCAAGAAGTGATGCTTGAGCATAGAATGCACACATCTAGTAGTTTTGCAGACAGAAGAATTGCCGCTCAAGCGCACACCCGCTTGAGCATAGGAAACGCCGCTCGAGCGTAGAATACATTCTCCCAATAGTTTTGTAGACTTGCAAAAGTATTGAGAGTTTACAAAGCCCGCTCGAGCGCAAGAAGTACCGCTCGAGTGGAAGAGCAAAATTCTGGGCAACAAGAGTTTGAAAACCAAGCAACCAACCTGTTACAATCACGATCGATACAACCAAATAGCCAAACTCAAGTAAGAATAAGAAGGAAACGACAATAGACAACATTCAGAAACCATAAAACCCGAGTCCGGAGTATCAAATAGGTCGGGTCAAAACTGTAATCGCTATATAATTCCTCAAAATAAAATTAATAATCAGTGGTACAGGAAAAGTTTTACCTCAACCAACGGGTGTCCAAATATCACCAATTTTGAGCCCTCAATTTCCTACTACAGTCTTTCTCCCGAATCCTCTGTAAAATTATGATACAACATAACGTGAAACCCTTTTTTGTTATTATTATTTTTTTAACATAAAGGGTTATTAACCTGATTTCTTAAAATTACTAAATTACCCATGGAAATTAATTTAACTACTACTTTATCCAAAAATAATTCTACACATAACTTGGGTTTTACAAAGCCTATCCATGAATTGGTTTTGCTTTAGTACTAAAAGAGAATCCAAACCATTTCGTCACATTCTAGGTTTATTTTTGCTGAAATAATTAAGATAATAAGGATATTGAACAAAGTTTCAAACCTATAAAATAATAATAATAATAATAATAATAATAATAATAATAATAATAATAATAATAATAATAATAATAATAATAATAATAATAATAATAATAATAATAATAATAATAATAATAATAATAATAATAATAATAATAATAATAATAATAATAATAATAATAATAATAATAATAATAATAATAATAATAATAATAATAATAATAATAATAATAATAATAATAATAATAATAATAATAATAATAATAATAATAATAATAATAATAATAATAATAATAATAATAATAATAATAATAATAATAATAATAATAATAATAATAATAATAATAATAATAATAATAATAATAATAATAATAATAATAATAATAATAATAATAATAATAATAATAATAATAATAATAATAATAATAATAATAATAATAATAATAATAATAATAATAATAATAATAATAATAATAATAATAATAATAATAATAATAATAATAATAATAATAATAATAATAATAATAATAATAATAATAATAATAATAATAATAATAATAATAATAATAATAATAATAATAATAATAATAATAATAATAATAATAATAATAATAATAATAATAATAATAATAATAATAATAATAATAATAATAATAATAATAATAATAATAATAATAATAATAATAATAATAATAATAATAATAATAATAATAATAATAATAATAATAATAATAATAATAATAATAATAATAATAATAATAATAATAATAATAATAATAATAATAATAATAATAATAATAATAATAATAATAATAATAATAATAATAATAATAATAATAATAATAATAATAATAATAATAATAATAATAATAATAATAATAATAATAATAATAATAATAATAATAATAATAATAATAATAATAATAATAATAATAATAATAATAATAATAATGGTTTACACTTTTTTCTTTAAAAATTAATTTTTGAGTTTTTTTTCCCATCGAATTTAAGCATCAGATTCATTTTATATATTTGTGATCATTTGACAACAAATTTCTGATGAGTTTACAAATAAAAATTGAATATCAATACATTAAATGAAAGTACCCAAAACAAAGAGACCCTACACTAACATTTTTGCTATGAAAAAATGTATATCAATGCATTAAAGGTTGTACTCAATTCGAATTGTTAGTTCAGTAATCAATAATCAAACTAGAAGTTCCATAGACCACCAGAAGGAAAATTTTATTACGAAAAAGTGGATGAATCACTAATGAAAATCATATAAGAACCAAGTTTAGGACTTGATAATTTTACGGCATTAAGAAAGTTGAGAAATACTTAAAAATAAGGATCCTAATGTCATAGAGAACATAATGGTGCTCCTGTTAAAGTTACAAAGTTGGTATATAAAAAAAAAATAATAATAATAATTAAAGTGCGAGCGATTTTTGCGGGTTTAACCCGCGACCCGCTCGTAACCCACAAATTTGTCATATTTCAAACCGCATTCGCCCGCATTATGTTTGCAAAACGGCCCATTTATATGCGGGTTGGGCGGGTTAGGCGGTTTGAGCGGTTCGGATAAACCGTTGCCCACCCCTAGTTGCAATGGTGGTCTGGATGTAGAATGCAGAAGTTGGAGAAGAAAATCTGGATGGTTATACCTTTGGCCATTCTCTGGTCCACATGGAAGCATAGAAATGACTATGTTTTTAATGGTTCTCAACCAAATTTGGAAGCTCTATGTGAATTAGTGAAGGTTAGAGTTGCTATGTGGCTCAAAGCATCGCAAATTTAGGTGGACTTTTCTATAAATGGTTTGGTCTTTAATCTGCCATAGGTGAAGTATTGTATCAGGAATGGAGGTTGAAGTATTCTATCAATTAGCTTTCTATGCATTAATGTATGATGCCTGGGGCTTAGAAGCAGGGCAATTGACTAGAGGGTTGCTTGTTTTTGAAATGTTTGGTTAATTTGTCTTACTGTTGTGCTCGTACTTGTCTTGCTGATGTTGCATTGGTATTTGCACTAGTTTTTGGTATTTGCTGAGATTAACCCATTGGTTCCTCAATCATATGTCTAGTTAATTTGTTTTGTTGCAGTTGTAACGCCCTGCTATTTCATACATGAATCCATCACAACCAATATAACAACACACCTCAATGCCATTCTTTTCACTGAATAAAGAATTAAAATTTACAACTTCTCTATTTACATGTCCTTAAAACCTTGTACCCAACTCCAAGTTCTACAAACATGATGACAATTACAATAGAAGAACCAAATGGGAAATATTCTCAACTGTTAATTACAAAACTCTAACAGCCCAATTACAAAACTCTAAGTCTTTACAGAAAAATATTCTCAACTGTTAATCTTAAAACCGCTTACTTCAATTCACCACTGTAGTTGTACAACAATATTTCTTGAAAAAATAGAATAGGGGTGAGCTATATGTTTAGTAGGAATACATTTAACAAAGTATTTAATCATTCGAATAAATTTATGGCACCCTTGAGACAAAACATAATAAGGAGTTATGAATACATGTAATCTTCATTAATTATGTAAATACATAATGATTAAGCATGGACCATTATATTTCACACATTTACAATAAAATAATTAAACAATCACATCAATGAAAAACAAACCGTGAGTCCCATGTAAGAGTCCAACACAAGTTGCTTTAGTTTCAAAAACCATTTGCCAGCTATTATACAGCAGGAAGTGGGCACCCAAGAAAACCATCCGTCTTTCCACTTTCGCCGGCTATTATACGGCAGGACTGTGTGGACACCCAAAACATTTTTTCCACATTCGTCAAGCGATAAGCCTAGAAAAGACATTTGGGCACCTTTTAAACTCCCCGTGCGGGTACCAACACAACACCGCATTTTTCAAAACTGACTTTTACCCGGACTCATGCACAATTAACAATTCCATCACGTTTTAATTCCATCAACAAACATCCATCATCACAATAGATGAAACACCACATAATATACAAAGAATAATAACATTCAAGTCACAATTCCCTTACCATATCAACATCCACATCTTTCATCTCTTGATTGTTCATAATATTCTATTAATCAAAGAAAATTCCACTCAATTTAGTGTTTTCTACTCAAATTGAAAAGTTAGGGTTTTACCAAATTTAGGGGTTTTCTCCTCCATCATAGATATAGGTTCTAACAACATATATATATATATATATATATATGTTTTTGAAAAAAAAAGTTAAGAAATTTCAAGCAAAAGTCAAGCAAAATGATTTATTTATATAAAACATGGGTTTAATCCAACAATATCCTAAAATTAGCTTATAAGTCACAACAATACCATGAAATATCTTCAAAATAAAGAAATACTAGGATAAAAGTATCCATACCTCAAAGAAAAGAAAAGAAAACTCAAAGAAACCCAAAGTTGATGAAATCTCGAAGTCATTGGATAAAAAGAAAGCCCTTGACGCGCTCTACAACCTTCCCGAAGGGACCTAGGCAAGAAGTTACTTTTAGATGAGTAGATCTAGCGATCTAAGTGGGAAAAAAGTTGGGTTTAGAGAGAGAGGAGAGAGGCTCACGGTTTGAGAGGAAAGAGGAAGAGGAAATCATGAGAGAGAAGAGTGTTGGGTCTATTTATAGTAGTAGAAAAGTAGCCCTTAGGTCATTGGAAAGAATAAGTTCGAAACCCCCAAAAGTAGGGCCCATTTGGACCCAAATTTTTTGAAAATAACACGCAAGGGTCGACCCTTAGGACTGAGGTGTTGACCCTTAAGAAGAAAAGCTGGAAGATTAATGTTTTCTGCAGCCAAGCGACACCCTTGGAACTTAGATGTCGACCCTTTATTTCAAATGTGACCCAGGACAACACAACAAGGGAAGAGTCGACCCTTGGAACCCGGGTGTTGACCCCAGAGAAAACCAGCCGAGGCACTAAGATTTCAAACAGGTATAACTCTCTTTTGGACTCCGTTTTAGGTCGTTCTTGTGTCCAAATCGAAGCCCCGGAAACAAGCTTTCCAATGGTTCTAGTCTCACATTCAAATTCAAAGTATGGAAGGAGAAAAGGGCTAAGGAGTGAAGGTTGGTCATAAACGAAAACTCAAATTTGGGGCTTTTGATCTAATCTTGCCTAGATACCTTGTTAAGGCTTTAATCAAGGTTCCAAACATCCCCCAAGGATCCTCAATTATAATATTTAGAGTTCACTTGCGAACCCATCAATCTCAAGAGTCCGACAACCATACAAGTTTTAAGGTGACGGGTACTAATTTACACCAATCCAGTACAAATTAGAATCCGAGTCATTACAAACTCCCCACCTTAGGAAATTTCGCCCCTAAAATTAGACAATTCAAGAATCAGAGTTTCGAACAACCAAAATGGAATGGATTCTAAAATTAACACTTACTCCAACTAATCATGAACAACCTCTACTCTATCACAAGTCTCTCGAAGAGTTTCCCAATGTAATGAATTTCATGAGTTGGACAAAAAATAACTCCCAATTGGTTTACATTCACCACACCAAAAATCTAACTCGAAGACTAAAGAAAACTTTCATATTTCAGTCCCACGCTGATATTGTAATAACACCCAAATGATTAAAGTGGTGAACCTCGTTTTCAACTTATTCACATGATTATCTTTAACAAGTCACAAGAATTCATCAATTCTATGAAACAAGAAGTCAAGTGAAGGCATCACTAACATACCCTACAGCCGTATCTCAAACAAACTTAACCTTAAGAAAATAATTTTCAATTGCCTAACAACGTAGAACCTTAGGAGACTGAGCTTTCACCTTACATTCACATCCCAAGAAACAACTATCGGTCTTTCGGCAACAAATTTCCAAACAATTATCTCACATTACAACCCAAGTCCTTAATCCCTTTCATGAGAAGAAAATATTTTAATAAATGTTTTATCCGGCAATCATGGCCTTTAACAAACACAACTTAACGAAACCAAGCACCTCAAACCTCGTGCTTGCAGCACAATTTGTATTATTCCTTCTTATTGTGCACATGTGATTTTAAAATATTTGATAATTAAAAAGAAAAAGAGCATCCGGAAATATATTTTCTGACCTTTACATTTTAAAAGAGATCATTCATGGTAAAAGACTTTATATGCAAATGTTTCTAATACATACGAATGATTTGTAAAAATACAGAGTTTTAAGAAAAGATATATTTATGTATGTTAAGGTTATTAAGAATCATATACACCATAAAACTCAATATGCATTGTTCATAATTGTTTCACATTTACTAGCTGGTTCATCCATCATAATATTTTCCCAATTTTGGTAAAAACAAATTCATGCTCAATGGGAGAACTCTACTCGGTTTTCTAGCATATTTTGACCGGTGACTCTCAACCGTCACTCATAGTGATGCCACAATCTCAATATAGTTATTCAAACAATAACAACACAAATAGACTAAGCATCATGAATTTGGGAAAGTCACATCTCATTTACAACCTCTACCATAATCCACCAATTACTCTTTATTTATTCTATATTTACATCACATTCTTCACAACTAACCCCATTTTGGGGTTCACACATAATCAGTTAAAACAAGTACCAAGCAGTTAGCATAACTTGTCACTCCCTTGCATGACACACATGCTCATCAAACAATCAATTCCCATTTACCCACCTCATTTCTAAAATTTAAATACATTTCGAGGTGATTCCCTGCCAATCTCTCTTAATGCCACAATAATAACCGACACACCACGTAAGGAAAATCATCTACGTGTGCTTACACAACACACTTCATTCCCTAAAGTCAATGACATGATATGCACTTCTAAAGTTAAAACATGGCTCCACACCATACTAAGACTGTAATGTCCTAGGAGGTCATACCCAAATTCAACGCCTTTTGTAACGTAAACTTACTCCATAACAAACACTCACACCATTAATGATGGTACTACGCCTCTAATACAAAATTCCAACAAGATCATATTTTCAGCGCTTCAATCCAATCACTACTACAGCTGCTCCACCCCTGAAAATAATTTAACTTAGAAGGTCATTCACCACAACTTACCCAATGAAATTAAAATCTACCTTTCACAATTGCTCGAGTCACAAAACAATAACATCAACCATCATATCAAACCTTTCATTAAAAGCCTATACAACTCAGGATGAAAGGGTACACTAGCAAATACTCATTCACTTTAAAGAATTTCCAAGTCCATAATAGTCACTCCAATACAATTTCCATAACTAACCAAATTACAACGGCACTTCGCACCATTTTTCTGTCTTGTTGTATCGAGTCAGTCCCTTTTGTATAGAATACCAGGTGATTCTGGGGTTGTTGTCCCGAACACCATTTTGTCTTGTAATTACCTATTTTTGTTTTTTTGAGTCTGTTTCTGCCGAGGGGCTAGTTATACCAACAAATTTGAATGAAACAGCTGTTGCTATCTCACTTTCGTGCTCGCTTTCAGTATAAGTGCCAGAGGATTTGGACGGGCTGACAGTACATCTCGCCTGCTCTCCTGCGCGCCGAGCTCATGGCATTAACCTAAGTTTTTCAAAAACCCCTTTTGAACACTGCGGTGATAAAAACGAAGAGGAAGGAATTCCTCGGGTTTTGTAAAATTTTGATCATCTTAAGAGAAAGAGAGGCATGCTAAGCCCTTAATGAATGAAACCATGCTTGTCGGCGTGAGTACTGGGAAGGACCCTGGCTTGATCCAGATTGGTTTCACACTATCTTCGGCGCGAGCAATTTGTCGTTTTCTTAAAAACTTTCAAAAACAAATGTTTTACACGGCCCTGTGAAGACCTGTGTGGAACCGTTCTTGAGATTGTGCAGCCTAGGATCGCTCTCAGCCTCGAGATTCAACCCGTCCGTTTCGAACCTTGAGCCCGTTCAGAAAGTTCAACGGTCAACCGCCATATGAGACCCGTATGGCCAGTTTAGAAGCAGCCCTCGAGTAAGAGGCACCATAGCCGAGTCAAAAGAGTAGATCTCACCAAAAGAAGCTCATGGAGCAACCGGGATGGATTCTTCTGCAAATCATTGCAACAGCCATTCTCCTAGATACAGAGAAGCTTCAACTTCCGAAACCATTTGGCATGGACTTGTTACACTTTTACCCTTTGAGAGGCTCGCTGGGCCGAAAACCCGGAAGGGCGAGCCAGGCAAAAGTTAGAGCAAGAGAAAAATACAAAAGAGCAAAAAAAATACAAAAAAAGAAAAGAAATACAAAAAAAGAAAAGAAAAGAAAAAAATGCGAAAAAAAAGAAAAGAAAAAAAAAATGAACAAAAGAAAATGAAAAGAAGCTCATAAGGTCGAAAACCCGCATCGGGCACCTTGGCAAAAGTTAGAGCCTGAAAAGTGAAGGTTAAAATACCCGAGTGTACCTTAACCGGAACTACATAAGGCTTGATTCCCATGTTTGGGATACGTAGGCAACTTCATCCTGAAGTCCAGCCCCCAACGCTTTCATAGCATCTCGGTCCATGCAATGGTTTTGACTTCATCCCAAAGTCTAGTCACCAACACCTTCCAAGGTGATTGTGTCCATATATCTGTTATAACTGTCTTCGTCATCTCTGTGTTCAAGAGTCCGACCATCATCAATGCAGACTGTTTGCGGACTGCTGCAGCACTATCCAAACAAAGGGCGACTTTCCGTTGCCGCGAGTCGTCGTGAGCCGCCATTCAAACCAGGGGCAACTTTCCGTTGCCGTGCAGCGTTCTTCAATCCAGGGGCAATTTTCCATTGCCTCCGATCCGAGGTTGCGCATCTCAAAGGGTAAGTTCCATGCTCGTTAAGCATCAGCCGTTTGCAAAAATAGTTTTTGAAAATTTTTACTAAGGTTGACTATTTTCTCGAAAACTATTTCATTTTCCAAAACTGGACCATTTTGTTGAACCCAAAAGGAAAATTTTCAGTGCTTACAGCCTGACTTGCATGGCTTTCAAATCAAAAATCGAACAAGGACGTTAATCCGACTCCCATCTTGATCAAAACTGTTTTAGTAGAAAACCAAAACGAAAAAATGGTCAAAGTGATGAACTAGGGGCACAGTTGAGTCAGGTGTTCTGTTTTTCCCCCGTCGTCAACATACTTGCCAGAAAGGCACTCTACCCATCAGAAGAAATAGCTGTGAGCTAACGACATTGGGCAAGAAGCCACACCTTCCTATTCATTCATTAATCCCCCTGGGGAGGGACAAAAAATGAGAGAGTAAAGAATAGAGAGGTGTAAGTTGAGAGAAAAAGCGAGCCAGAGGGTTTTGAGAGAAAAACCGAGCTTGAGGGTTGAGTGATGGGAGAATCACAAATCAGAAATGGTGGGAAACAATACCCAGAGAAACTGGCTCCTCGTGATCTGAGGTTCCCCGTCTTCGTTGACGCATCTGTATGTCGTGTCTCTTGTTTTATTTACCTCAACCTTTGTTTTAGGTCTCTTCCGAGCGTGTCTCGTTGTGTTTAGGTCATGTACCTCTTTGTTTGAATCCTCCCCACTGCGTTCAGTTGTAGGCTCGATACCCCGGTTAAGAAAACCCCTTCTCCGAAAGTTAATCGTTTATGCTCAGAATGTTGTGCCATTCTCTATATGCGATTGTGTTTCAATTCCAGCTGGTTTCACCTCCGTAGTCCGTCTTGTCAAATTGGGCTGTTTGTTCGGGATTTGCTATGCGCAGAATGAACCGAATGCTGTGTTAGGGGCTGTATGCAGATTAATCCCCAACAGAGTGAGGGCTGTGTGTCCAGAATCAGGTAGTGGGTTGCTTGGGTTATTTTGCTGTTGGCTGTTTAGTTATCTGATTATTACAGTGCAAGTGTTCAATTTTCAGACAACCAATCAATTTCATTTACATTGAGGTGTAATATGGTGTGATGCGATGCAAAGTATGAAATGTAAAGATATACGGATATAAACACTTTTTTAGATAAAAAGCCTGTTTCATTTCATCATCTTTTCAAATACACAAGTTTTGGAAACAAAAATCTGCCTGCGGTAGTACAGAGTGTCCTAACTACCAACAAAAAGGAAAAGTACAAGAAAGAAGAAAAATAGCAAAAATCTGTATCCATGTCAAGCACTCCGGGGGCTATCGGTCTGTCCTAGTCCTCTTCCTAGACGAAGGTCCAGGAGCATCATCAGTATCGTCGTCAGAGCCCGAGCTAGTGCCATCTCCGGTCTCCTCCCCCGATGACTCCGCCTCCGCCTCTGCCTCCGCCTCTGACTCCTCGTCATCATCATCGTCAGGGACTGGAGCTCGTGAGCTACTCCCGATATGAGTGCGCCCCGCCTTGGTGCGGGGAAATGCTCTGCCCTCCTCATCTCTCCCTCGGGCAGGGACGGAAGGTCCAGCTGAAGAACCGCCCACCGGAGGGATCTGGAAGGGAGGCTAAAAATCACAAAAGGCAAATGCATCAGTATGTCGTGAGCAGTTTATCAGTGCAGAATGCAGTGTATGAGTACAGTGTGAGAATGCCGTGAGCAGTTTATCAATGCAGAAGACGGTGTATGAGTACAATGTATGAATGCCATGAGCAGTTTATCAGTGTATAGTACAGTGCAGAATGCAGTGTATGCAGTGTATCAGATGCTGTGAGATTAGTGTATCAGGTGTCGTGCCGTGCATCAAATTATGTGAAGCAGTGTATGAATGGTTTGAGGCCAGTGTCAGAAGAACATACCGGAATGCTGTAGAGGGCCAGGAGATCAAAGGTCCGCTGGAGCATCCCCATCTTGGAGGCATTCATCTCCAATGATTGCCGGGCATACTCAGAAGAAGCCTGCAAAAGTACCAGATGCATCAATATTCTGTGGAATATCAAATAAACTGAAATGAAATGACTGTACAAAAGTGCAGTAATACATACCGGAGGCAAGTCGGGGACATCGACAAACTCGTGATCAGCCGGCGGAGGGGCGAAGGGGCGAAGGGGATCTGATAGGTCGCCCCACCCTGCCCCGGAAAGTCAGTGAAGCGGGCAGAGCAGGCCAACCGGTCCCCCGTCCTCCCTGAACTCCGCCCTTGCCCCGAACTTGAGCCCTCCTCGAAGCTCCTGCCCCAGCTCCCGCTCCTGCCCCAGCTGCTGGCGCCACGGGCCTGGCTCCCTCCGCTCGACGGCCGCCGCTCAGAGACCGCATAAGGTACGTCTACACGTACTCTCTGTAGTCGCCGATGCCTCTGAAGTGGGTCGCCTCCCAGCCGATAGTATAATCGGCCATCTGCTCGGTAGTGAGCCTCTCTGTCTCCCTCATATCCTCAGGAGGGTAAACCGGGACTATCTGCCCCGGTAACCCTAGGGTCTGGCGTAAGAAACGCTCACCCAGGTACCAAGCCCGACAGACCGGGCCCTCCAGCAAGATCCGGAAACGTGAGGTCTCATCGGCACCGGCAAACCGATCCCGCGTCACAGCTGGCAACGGAGCCCACGGCCGCCAAGTGATCTGAAAATGACAGACAGTTTGTTATCTACTATTATTGAAATATGCAGTGGGAAAGCGAAGCTTAAATGAACTGCAAGTAAAACATACCTCAGT
>NW_021024952.1:1680097-1697714 GCF_004153795.1 Camellia sinensis
TCTTGTCACGCCCCAAACTCGCCCCTAAAAGTTTGGCATGACCTACTCAGAAACGGGCATCAAATTCAATATGTATAATGTATGGGGCCTGAACGGAAGCATTTAACAACGCATAATAACATCCATTGAGCTAATACTAACATACCAGGATCAAACACTTTAAGTCAAGTAATTTAACGTATGATAAACACATACATAATAATATATATATACAAATATACATGCCCACCCCCGAGTCTGAGGGTGTAACAAAACTATGATGAGGGAAGTATAACATGTTTTACAACATCAGACACAAAATTCAGGGCACTAGGCTAAAAGCTCCGCAAGGACTCCACAAAAAGGAATGAGCTTCGTCTAAATGTTTGGTTGTGGTGTAATGAACAAAAGATTGGTGGTCTAAGCTGGACTAGGACTGACCTCCGAATTGAGTACCTATAGAGACAGACATAACACGGAATGAGCAAAGCTTAGTGAATAATAGTACTTAAACAAAGTAATGATTAACTTGGACTATAATGTATACAAATGCAGAGAACATATGAATAATCTTATTCTGCAATTATTTCCAGAACGGCCTCGGGCCCAGTGTTTAAACAGAGTGGTTTCAAGTCCAATAACACACAGAATGGCCTTAAGCTTAACGAATTTTACAAATCGGCCTTAGGCCAACGGAGTTTATAGATTGGCCTTAGGCCCAGCAGATTTTACGGTGTGGCCTTAGGCCTAGATATCAACAGCTGTTTTCAAAATTGCCCACACTCTGTGGCTTATAACAGAACAGCCTTAGGCCCATTAGTAGCAAACCAGAATGATCTCATATTCACACAGATACCATTGTTCAAGAATGAACATAAGTTCCATTTCTTCGTTAAGAAACGACGTAGTTCACTTACGGAGAATAGAATGTTAATATTAACTATTAACAGTAAACTAAATGTACTATGCAGTACTATTACTCACTGTGTTGTAGCGGAGCGATACTCCTGGATTGTGACCTACACACATGCACAATTTACAATTTAGTTCATTTTCCTTTTTAAATCATTTTCTAATTCGTTTTGCTTCGAACGAATTTACAAACATTTAAAGGCATCAAATACAGATTTCAATAATATCAGAGGGTCAAGCACGTAAAACAGAGCAGACAAAATTTCCCAGCATGGGCTGCACGTGCGACAGTGGTCACCGCACATGCGGGGATTCTGCCCTGTTTGTGTAGTCCGAAATTGAAGTAAACACCCAACTTAGTAAACATCTCATATTGCTCAAAATAGATCCATTTATTATTAGAATATGGTTCAATCATATATAAATAGGACTCATAAACATATCTAAATAGGAATATGAATTAGGTCTTTAATTCTATGAAACTCAAAAACATAGCTCATTTCTATGATATATCCAGATGCCTCACAAGGCATTCCCTGCCCCTCCAAGGCAAAACACAAGTGTTTGGTGCAAAACCAGACACTAAACAGTCGAGTTTGGAGATCCTGAGGCAAGGCGTGCGAGCTGTAGACACCCCATTTTTGACCGTCCTCAAGACTTGGACGTCACCGTTTGAACACCCGGTGATTATCCATGTTTGTGTTCGTTTGGAGTTCCCGGAGGTCTCGGCTACGCGCCTTGCCTCAGGATCTCCGAACTCGACTGTTTAGTGTCTGGTTTTGCACCAAACACTTGTGTTTTTCCTTGGAGGGGCAGGGAATGCCTTGTGAGGTATCCCCACATACCACCGGCAGTGGCTAGAGGCTACCGGCTGGTTTTTGCTTCCATCGGCAATCTTTGTTGCCGGTCGGCACCTTTTGTTGCCGGTCGGCACTCATTTTTGCCAAAATGGCATTTTTGGCTGGCCGACTACTGTGCATCTGCTTTTGCAGATATTTTATCACAGTTGTCTTGCTTTTGGCCCCCCTCCATACACGTGTATGGAGGGATCTCTCTCTTGGAAGCTTGTCTTGTAAGCTTTACAAGACAATAAGCTCTATAAGAGAGAGCCTTGTCTCTTGGCCTTAGAGGTTAGACACTTAAGATATTTTGAGAGCTTAGACAGCCATTGTTAGGGTTTGAGTTCTAGGGTTAGGGTTAGATACACATCCTATCTCTCTTTCTCTCTCTTTTGTGCTCTAGGTGTTTTGTGCCTTACTATTGCACACAAACACCTAGTGTTTCACCTTCCTTTCATTACTGAGGTTGGTTTTGAAGTTTTGGAGCTGTTTTCAACCTAGAAGGAGCTGTTGGAGCACCATTTGTGAAGGGGTCTTCAAGGGTAAGAAACTAGCCCCTTTATTCCCCAATCTTGCATTGTATTTTTACCTGTCTTAAAATCGTTTTTGAGCTTGGTTTATAATACAAAAAAGTTCTGTTTTTTAGTCCTTTTGATTGTTTATTAAGAGTGTTTTTTGGTTTGCAGGTATTTGACCTCTCTTAGGCCTTGAAAGGCCCCATTTTGAGCCATTTTGAGCAAGTTTCGAGACTTTGGTGTTTGGGCCTCTTCACCACTGAAATCTTGAGGGATTTCAGTGGTGGTGATGGTGCCTTGAAGTCTCCAAAAGGGGAGGGTCACCCCCTCTCCTTGTTGTCCTTGAAATGGACCCCTTTTGGCCACTTGAGAGAGCATCATGTTAGAGTGTGTATTGATCATATCTTGGTTGTTTTCCATGCTTATTATGCCATGATATAACCTTGTTGTGTGTCGGTTTTGGTACACCATGCATGCTTAGCATGCCTACCATGTAATGCCATGTTATTGCCTTAATATGCCTTAGGTTGTTAGCCTTTGCTCTAGCATGTTTTAGGCTTAGTCTTGTGAAGGTTTTGTGCTCACTTTGCCATGCTTTAGGTCTATCCATAGTTGTTTGGGTCAGCTTTTGCATGTTTAGTATAACCCCTTTGCATTCTGGCTTGTTGGCCTTAAGTATGTGAATGTGTAGTATGTGTGTGAGTATATAGCATGCATTACTTGCTTCATTCCAATGATTTGGCATCATTTATAGCGTAATTTCAGACCTTATAGCATGCTTGTATGCTTGCCTTGCATACCTCTTTAATGCTTTGAAAGCTTGTGTAGCATGTTCCATGTTTTGGCCATTGTGCATGCCTTTAAATTTGAGCCACTTAGATGCCATCTAAGAGTCCCTTTTGCATGGTCTAGGACTGTCTTGAACCTATTTTAAGTCCTCTTAGCCTTGTGAGGCTTGGTTGGCTTAGCCATGGTTCAAGCCCCTTTGACTTGCTTCAAGCACTTGGGCCATTTGTTGCATGCTTAACTTGACTTGTTGCTTGGTTTGGCACCATGTTTTAACATGGTTTTCAGAGCTTATGTTGCATGCTAATTGTCCATGATATCCATTTTCAAGTGTGCTTGAGAGTTGCACAATTTGTGCCCAAGTGTTGACCCTTAACATGTGCATGTGTGTATGTGTTTGGTCCCTTATTTTGGTCACTTTGGCCATTGTTTTAGGCCTATTTAGAGTTGCCTAAATCATGTGTAAGTACACCTTTCCATTAATTTGTATTACCTCATGTTTGCTTGTATGCTTACATAAGTGTCTTGCCATGCCATGTTGCACCCTTAGCTTGCATGCCTAGGTTGCATTGCATCTTGCATGCATGCCTTATTCCTTGACTTGGTGATAGGAATTAGGCCTTGGTTTGTTTATTTGGTTTGCATTTCATTTGACATGAAAGTTGCACACTTGATTCTTTGGGCCATCATGCATGGAAATGCGTGATTGGTGGTCCGAGAATCGAGACACATGCCCCTTTGAGTTACAAACATGATAGGGAGCATGATCAGTGCATACACTGCCTGAATTGTATTGCCATGCAAGTTCTGTCCTCTGCTGCTGTGAGTTGCAGGTTCTGCAGGCATTCTTTGCCGACCGGCAGTGTACATTGCCAACCGGCAATTATTCTTCTACCGATAGCTTCATTTTGTGCCGGTGACCACATACCATTGCCGGTGGCAATTCTACTCAGCCGGTGGTGAACCCCAGTATCCAGAGAGGCATCCTTGAGACTTTGGCAGTCTTCAGAAGGGCAGAGCAGGGAAAACAGAGGCAGACTATGCATGGCGGTGCACTTCCGAGCGAGACCCGAGCACGCGCTGCATTTGGCTTTCCTCCTGAGGCGGTTTACTATTTTTCTTAGCTTAATTAGTTTGTTAGATAATTAGGCAATTTGTAATATTTAATTAGCTTACGTAGTTAATTGATTTGTATTATTTATTTGGCCCCTCCAAGTGAGGGTAAATCTGTAATAAGTGTGCGTGAGTGTATGTATGTCTTCCAACCTCACGTCTTTCTTCCCTTTTATTTACCTGCTTATGATGGTAGATTAGGGCACGTTTAAATTAGCACACCTCATGTAATGCATGCGTGCATTCATTCATTTGTTCTACATGCACCGGGCTCGGTACATCACGCTAACTGCATTTGTATTTCAAATTCCAAATTGAGTACGTGCATCAATTGACTGCATTTTACATGCCATATTTAGGTTAGCCGAGCCTACTCTAATTGCATTTTTGCATACGTTGCATTAGCCACTCTAACATGAACTAGGATCATGCATGTTTGCTAACTAGTTTATTGTTTTGGCACGGAGTACGATGTAAGTATTTATGCTTTAGCATCTCGCATGCGTGTGAATGTTGCCATGACAGTATGTTTGCTATGTGGCTAAATGCTTACGTGGTATTACTGTTTGAATGCCCGTGGGTGAAGGTTGGATTGTTTGAGTTGGAAAAACTCGTTGAAATCCGTGTTTTAGCCTACTTGCGAGTAGCAAATTCCAAAGCGCTTTTCAAAACAAACGGATATGCAATGCTTGTTTCCAAATTAGGCAATCTAGTCTATACTTGTTTGCTGTGCGCATAACATAGTAATTGTAGGCTAACAAATGGAATAAGAACATATAAAGTTTTCAAAAACGGATATCACGGTTAGTAGAGGCCGATCTTCAGATCGGGCGAGAGGTGGTGCTCATAGCTGACCTTCCCCGATCGTACCCAAGCTCCCGAGCCGAGACAACTCCGGTGATGACGGACATGTGGCCTTCGGCACCGAGTCAGGGTTTCCTAAATTCCTCCATAAAAAATATTTAGGTGGCGACTCTGTATCTGGCAAAGCAGTCTATGTTTGGCACTTCTTTCCTAAAATCTGTTTTCTCAAAACGATTTGTCAGATTTGGACTCTTTGGTTCAAGATTAAGAACCGCGACACAAATCGAGTCCGAACTGTAGCGGGGCCCCTCGCGGGACGTGTTACACCACTTCGTACCATTTTATTTCCTAACAAGGAGTCTACCTAGTAACTTCTTATAAGATGACAGCATCACAAATCGTCATGGAATAGAGTTAAAATAAGGAATCACTCTCTAGTAGGCATAACTATATATCTTCTACTAAAGAAAATCACTTACCACTAAAGGTCAAATACATCGAAAGTAAACCCAATAATTGTATTCAATCAACCTACCAACAACACAATTTCTCACCACTCTTATAGCAAAACAAAGGATCAATATAAGGAGTTCACAGCTCTTACTCCAAGGATACGAAACCTTTTTTTTTTTTATATTTAAACTAAAGGGCAAGGGCTGCAAAATAACTTTTATTTCAATTGCATGAAAACTCCGTCATCATGCACACCAAACTTAACCCAAAATACTCACATATACTTCTCATATTCACCATTTCTATCCTTTAGGTAAGGGTGATTCTAAGAATTAACACCAATCACTAGCAGTGGACCAAACACAATTTTCATGGAAAATACTCTCCCACCAACTCTTTTCCATATGACAGTTAATAAACTTACCACCAATAAATACCAACAACCTCCACAACCTATTAATATCAACTCAACTAGTTTTACTCCTATATGGTGTTCACCAAAAACGTCCAATAATATGTTCTAAGTTCATTTTGGTCTCTTTCACGACTAGGTATATAACTAAACCATATTTCAGCACCCCAAGTCGACAAGCTAACTCACATCAACACCTACTCCTTAAACCCAACACACCATGGAACCTACTCCAAAATTAGCACACAACACTACACTAGTACTACGGTGATTCACAATGCCCAACCTATACTAAGTAATAACCCACTAACACCATCCATATAGTACTAAGCAATGATACAGTCCATTAGGCTAACTAACTGTTCCTATCTCCTATCAAGTAGTCATTTCACAAATTCATTTTGTTTTATTATTATTATTATTATTATTATTATTATTATTATTATTATTATTATTTATCAACCAACCATCACACTGTCATATTCAACCTCAAAAGTCTGCCTGAAGCCAATAGTCAAACCATTCTTATGTAAGATTTCCAAAAGTAATGATCATGAGGCATATTCTAACCATTCATTCCAAAGACACCGCTAACATTCCCACAAGAGTAAGGCACATCCAAGTCACCCAAGAATAAATTTCAATCTAAAAACAACAACAACAACAAGAACATCCTCCACACTAGCTCCTTCCTCCAAGGAAATAGTCTAATTAAGAGGGATACAAAATACCATCACCAACAAATGCTCTTAATTAAAACCAAAGGTAAGGAATAGTCCTCTTTCACCAAGGGAAACCAAGTACCCTTGCCGAGCTAACTCCAAACATTCAAGATGGAGTAAACGCAAAACCAAACACAATGGTAGTGCTATACCAACCCACTAGCACCCTAAAATCTCCTCCATGTCCACAATATAATGGAGAACTAAGTCAAAAACTTAAACTCCCAAACGAAAAATTAAGATAACTTTTACTCGAGGAAATCTCCACATTTGCATCCCAACTAGTGACTAAGTTAACATAACTCAACCTCATAGATGAGATACAAGCACCAAAGTTTATCTTTACCTCAATATTAGAAGCTATGTCATCACACACACTTCTAAACCCAATTGAAATACTTACGTACACTTTAGCCATTACGAAACTTTTATCTCATAGTCAAAAGCAACCACAGAAGAATTAACATCAGTGATTCTCAAACCATCAGGCATAGATTTGCATGAGGACACACCGATCCGACTTCACCGATCAATCCAACACACTCTAGTCACGCGCTCCATTAAACCATAATAGCCTCCCAAGTTAACTCCAAGAGCTTCTTTTAAGAACATTTATTATGCCATTACGACCCTCGATATAATGACTACACCACTCAACTGACAATACTCTTTTCTACTCAAGCACTCCAGTAATCAAGCATCAAGACCAATTCTTTACAGCAAAATATTCTCAACTGTCAATCCCAACACTGCTTACTTATAGTCACCACTGTAGTTGTACAACATTATTTCCTGAAAAATATAATAGGAGTGAGTTATATACCTAGTAGGAATACATTTGACCAAGTATTTAATCATTCAAATAAATTTATGGCATCCTTGAGACAAAACATAATAAGGAGTTATGAACACATGTATTCTTCATTAATCATGTAAATAAATAACGATTAAGTATGGACCATTACATTTCACACCTTCACAATACAACAGTTAAACAATCACATCAATAGAAAACAAACCATAAGTCCCAAGTAAGAGTCCAACACAAGTTGCTTTAGTTTCAAAACCTATCCCCACATTTGCCGGCTATTGTATGGCAAGAAGTGGGCACCCAAGAAAACCATCCATTTTTCCACTTGCGCCGGCTATTATACGACGGGACTGTGTGGACACCCAAAAATATTTCTCCCACATTCGTCTAGCGGTAAGCCTAGATAGGGCATTTGGGAACATTTTAAATTTCCCGCGCGGGTACCAACGCAACACCACATTTTTCAAAACTGACTCTTTTTAGGACTCATGCACAATTAACAATTCCATCAACAAGCATCCATCATCAAAATAGATGAAACACCACATAATATTCAAAGAATAATAATATTCAAGTCACAATTCCTTTACTATATCAACATTCACTTCTTTCATCTCTTGATTGTTCATAATATTCCATGAATCAAAGGAAATTTCACTCAATTTAGTGTTTTCTACTCAAATTGAAAAGTTAGGGCTTTACCAAATTTAGGTATTTTTCTCCTTTATCATAGATATAGGTTTTAACAACATATATATATATATATATATATATATATATATATATATATATAGTATAGTACACCACATTCTCTAAAGTCAATGCCATGTTATTTACTTCCAAAGTTAAGACACGTTTCCCTACCATACTAAGATTATGATGTCCTAGGAGGTCAAACCCAAATTCAACACCTTTGATACACCGGCTTACTTCATAACAAACACTCTCACATTAATGATGGTACTACGCCTCTAATTTAAAATTCTAACAAAATCATACTTTTAGTACTTCAGTCCAATCATTACTATAATTGCTCCACCCTAAAAATAATTTAACTCAGAAGGTCATTCACTGCAGCTTACCCAATGAAATTAAAATCTACTTCTCACAATTGCTCAAGTCATAAAACAATACGGCAACAATATTTCCAATGGCTTTGACCTCACATTCAAATTCAAAGTACGGAAGGATAAAAGGGCAAAAAAGTGAAGGTTGGTCAAAAACGAAAACTCAAATTTGGGGCTTTTGATCTAATCTTGCCTAAATACTTTGTTAAAACTTCAATCAAGGTCCCAAACATCACCCAAGGATCCTCAATTATAATATTTAAAGTTCATTTGCCAACCCATCAATACCAAGAGTCCGACAACCATACAAGTTTTAAGGTGACGGGCACCACTTTACACCAATCCGATATGAATTAGAATTCGAGTCATTACAATCTCCCCTCCTTAGGAAATTTTGTCCCCAAAATTAGACAATTCAAGAATCAGAGTTTCGAACAACCAAAACGAGACTGATACTAAAATTAACACTTATTCCAACTAATCATGAATAATCTCTACCCAATCACATGCCTCTAAAAGAGTTTCCCAACGCAACGACTTTCACGAGTTGGACAAGAAACAACTCCCAATTGATTTACGTGCTTGAACATCAAAATCTAACTCGAAAACTAAAGAAAACTTCCATATTTTAGTCCCACACTGACATTCTGATAACACCTAAATAACACGAACGACAACTCCAAAGTGGTGAACCTCTTTTTCAACTCATTCACATGATTATCTTTAACAAGTCACAAGAATTCATCAATTCTATGAAACAAGAAGTCAAGCAAAGGCATCACTAACATACCCTACAGTCATATCTCAAACAAACTTAACTTCAAGAAAATAATTTTCAATTGTTTAACAACGTAGAACCTTAAGAGACTGAGGTTTCACCTTACATTCACACCCCAAGAAACAACTATCGGTCTCTTGGCAACAAATTTCCAAACAATTAGCACACATTACAACCCAAGTCCTCAATCCCTTTTCATGAGAAGAAAAGATTTTAATAAATTCTTTATCTGGTAATCATAGCCTTCAACAAAACAGAATTCAATGAAACCAAGCACCTCAAGCCTCATGCTTGCAACATAACTAGCATTATGCCTTCTCATTACTCACTTGTGATTTTAAATTATTTAATAACGAAAAAGAAAAAGAACATCCGAAAACATATTTTCTGGCCACTGAATTTTAAAAAAAAAGATCATTCATGGTAGAAGACGTTATATGAAAATGTTTCAAATACATACAAATGATTTGTAAAAGTACTGGGTTTTAAGAAAAGATATGTTTATTTATTTTAAGGTCGTTAAGAATCATACACATCATACGAGTCAATATGCATTGTTCATAATTGTTTCACATTGACTAGCTGGTTCATCCATCATAATATATTTCCAATTTCGGTAAAAATAAGATCATGTTCACTAGGAGAACTTCGTTCCCAATTCTATTCTCTAGCATATTTCAACCGGTGACTCTCAACTGTCACCCAACCAATAATCCCATACCATAGTGATGCCACAATCTCTTTATAGTTATTCAAACAATAACCACACATAACAACACAAATAGACTAAACATCATGAGTTTGGGGAAATCACATCCCATTTACAACCACTACCAAAATCCACCAATTACTCTTTATTTATTTTATATTTGCATCACAATTTTCACCATTAACCCCATTTTGGGAAATCACACATAATCAACTAAAAACAATTACTAGGCAATTTTCACAACTTGTCACTCCCATGAGTGACACGCGCACACTCACTAACACCACAATTACTAACACCATGTAAAGAAAAATCCTCAACCTATACTTGTACAGTATACTATATTCTCTAAAGTCAATACCATGGTATTTCTTTCCAAAGTTAAAACACGGCTCCCCACCATACTAAGATTATGATGTCCTAGGAGGTCAAACCCAAATTCAACACCTTTTATAACACAGACTTACTCCATAACAAACACTCACACCATTAATGATGGTACTACCTCTAATTTAAAATTCTAACAAAATCGTACTTTCAGTACTTCAATCCAATCACTACTACAGTTGCTCCACCCCTAAAAATAATTTAACTCAGAAGGTCATTCAGCACGCCTTACCCACTGAAATTAAAGTCTACTTCTTATAATTGCTCAAGTCACAAAACAATAACATCAACCATCATATCAAACCTTTCATTAAAAGCCTATACAACTCAAGACGAAGGGGTACACCAGCAAATACTCATTCACTTTAAAGAATTTCCAAGTCCATAATAGTCACTCCAATACAATTTCCATAACTAACCAAATTACAACGGCACTTCGTACCATTTTATTTCCTGACAAGGAGTCCGCCTAATAACTTCTTATAAGATGACACCATCACAAAGAGTCATGGAATAAAGTTAAAATAAGGGATCACTCTCTAGTAGGCATAACTATATATCTTCTAATTAAGAAAACCACTTACCACTAAAGGTCAAATACATCCAAAGTAAACCCAATAATCGTATTCGATCAACCTACCAACAACACAATTTCTCACCACTCTTATAGCAAAACAAAGGATCAAGATAAGGAGTTCACAACTCTTACTCCAAGGATACGAAACCTTTTCTCTCTTTTTTATTTATTTATTTATTTTTTTTAACTAAAGGGCAAGGGCTGCAAAATAACTCTCATTTCAATTGCATGAAAACATCATCGTCAGACACACCAAACTTAACCCAAAATACTCACGTATACTTCTCATACTCACAATTTCTATCCTTTAGGTAATAGTGATTCTAGCAGTGGACCAAACACAATTTTCACGAAAAATACTCACCCACTAACTTCTTTGCACATGACAGTTAATAAACTTACCACCAATAACTACCAATAACCTCCACAACCTATCAACATCAACTTAACTAGTTTTACTCCTACGTGGTGTTCACCAAAAACTTCCAATAATATGTTCTAAGTTCATTCTGGGCTCTTTCACGACTAGGTATACAACTAAACCATATTTCAGCACCCCAAGTCAACAAGCTAACTCACATCAACACCCACTCCTTAAACCTAACACACTATGGAGCCTACCCCCAAATTAGCACACAACACTACACTAGTACTACGGTGATTCACAATGCCTAACCTATACTAAGCAATAACCTGCTAACACCATCCATATAGCACTAAGCAATGATACAATCCATTAGGCCAACTAACAGTTCCTAAATAAGATTTCCAAAAGTAATGATCGCGAGGCATATTCCAACCATTCATTCCAAAGACACCGCTAACATTCCCACAAGAGTAAGGCACATCCAAGTAACCCAAGAATAAGTTTCAAACTAAAAACAACAACAAAAACATCCTCCACATTAGCTCCTTCCTCCAAGGAAATAGTCTAACTAAGAGAGATACAAAATACCATCACCAACAGATGCTCTTAATTTAAACCACAGGTAAGGAATATATCGTCCTCTTTTACCAAGGGAAACCAAGTGCCCTTGAATCAGAGCTATCTCCAAACATTCAAGATGTGGTAAACACAAAACCAAGCACAATGGTAGCACTATACCGACCCACTAGCACCCTAAAATCTCCTCCACGTCCACAGTATAACGGAGAACTAAGTCAAAAACTTAAAATCCCAAAAGAAAATTTAAGATAACCCTTACTTGAGGAAATCTCCACATTTGCATCCCAACTAGTTACTAACTTAACATAACTCAACCTCATAGATGAGATACAGGCACCAAAGTTTGTCTTTACCTAAATATTAGAATCTATGTCATCACAAACACTTCTAAACCCAATCGAAATACTTACGTACACCTTTAGCCATTACGAAACTTTTATCTCATAGTCAAAAGCAACCACAAAAGAATTAACATCAATGATTCTCAAACCATCAGGCACAGATTTGCATGAGGACACACCGATCTGACTTCACCGATCAATCTAACACACTTTAGTCACACGCTCCATTGAACCATAATAGCCTCCCAAGTTAACTTCAAGAGCTTCTTCTAAGAACATTTATTATGCCATCACAACCCCCAATATAATAACTACACCACTTAAGCACTTCAGTAATCAAGCATCAAGACCAATTACTTATGCACTAGACCATAATTTCTAGAGAGAAACCAATTCTAGCACTCCATATTTCAATCGCTAATAACGAATCACCAACCCTCAAGTCACTATCTCCACTACCAGAGATTCAACCACACGATTACAACCTTTTCCATTTATTCTCCACAGTCTAATTTACCTCAAAACTCTACATTTAACTCACTTTCTAAAAAAAAAATTCTTTGTGCACCCACTATAATCCCTGCTGTGCCATAACCACTCACATTGCCATAAAGGATTTGAAAGTATTACTGCCTCTCAAGACATGCCAACCACCACCAGGGCAAACCTATGCGAACTCACAACCAATGCTAACACCTAACCCATGTGACACACCAAGGTTCCCCCCTCAAGATTTTCATGCTCTACAAACCATCCAAACAAGCATTTACACAAATATCTACTTTTACATAAGACCATCCATATAATCATGCAATCACATAAAGCATATACAAGCTACCCTCCTAAGATACTAGCCAGTCCCATGGCAATCAAGGACCTCCAAGTGGAAAAAGCATTGATCAGATGCCTTTCCAAAAGGATATCGATGAGTGCAACATATAAAAGCTATATCTTAGAAGTTAACCCCATACACATTAACCATATATATACATAAGGCACACAAGGCAGGTAAGCATCCTATCCTAGCCTAGGAATCCCATTGTGACGAAAGTCACTTCCTATGAGCCTAAGGTATTTGAACCTAATGCTCTGATACGGCAGGACTGTATGGACACCCAAAAATATTTTTCCCACATTTGTCCAGCGATAAGCCTAGACAGGGCATTTGGGCACCTTTTAAACTCCCCGCGTGGGTACCAACACAACACCACATTTTTCAAAACCGACTCTTACTCGGACTCATGCACAATTAACAATTCCATCACATTTTAATTCCATCAACAAATATCCATCATCACAATAGATGAAACACCACATAATATTCAAAGAATAATAACAATCAAGTCATAATTCCTTTACCATATTAGTATCCACATCGTTCATCTCTTGATTGTTCATAATATTCCATGAATCAAAGGAAATTCCACTCAATTTAGTGTTTTCTATTCAAAATGAAAAGTTAGGGCTTTATCAAATTTGGGGGTTTCTCTCCTTCGTCATAGATATAGGTTTTAATAACATTTATATATATGTTTTTAGCAAAAGAGTTAAGAAATTTCAATTAAAAGTCAAGCAAAATGATTTATTTGTGTAAAACATGGGTTTAATCCAACAAGATCCTCAAATTAGCTTATAAGTCACAACAATACCATGAAATCTCTTCAAAATAAAGAAATACTAGGATAAAAGTTTCCTTACCTCAAAGAAATGAAAAGAAAACTCGAAGAAACCCAAAGTTGATGAAATGTCAAAGTCCTTGGATCAAAAGAAAGCCTTTGATGCGCTCTCCAACCTTCCTCAAGGGACCTAGGTGAGAAGATGCTTCTAGATGAGTAGATCTAGCTATCTAAATGGGAAAAAATTGGGTTTAGAGAGAGAGGAGAGAGGCTCACGGTTTGAGAGGAAAGATAAGGAGAAAATCATGAGAGAGAAGAGTGTTGGGTCTATTTATAATAGTAGAAAAGTAGCCCTAAGGTCATTGCAAAGAATAAGCCCAAAACCCCCAAAAGTAGGGCCCATTCGGACCCAAAAATTCTGGAAATAACACGCAGGGGTCGACCCCTTCGGGCAGAGGTATCGACCCTTTAGATAGAAAAGGCAATCTGGCACAAGCAAGGGGGGTCCACCCTTCGACAGGAGGGGGTCGACCCTAATTTCCAGCAATTAACACACAAATTCTACAATATAAGAGGGTCAACCCTTCCCAGACTGGTGTCGACCCTATAGAAAACCAAAAGAAGCACTAAGAATTCAAACAGGTATAACTCTCTCGTTCGGACTCCGCTTTAGGTCGTTCTTGTGTCCAAATCGAAGCCCTGGAAACAAGCTTTCCAATGGTTCTTGCCTCACATTCAAATTCAAAGATGGAAGGAGAAAAGGGATAAAGAGTGAAGGTTGGTAAAAAACGAAAACTCAAATTCGAGGCTTTTGATCTAATCTTGCCTAAATACCTTGTTAAGGCTTCAATCAAGGTTCCAAACATCCTCCAAGGATCCTTAATCATAATATTTAAAGTTCACTTGCCAACCCATCAATGCCAAGAGTCCGACAACCATACCAGTTTTAAGGTGACGTGTACTAATTTACACCAATCCAATACGAATTAGAATCCGAGTCATTACAAACTGCCCACCTTAGGAAATTTCGTCCCTGAAAATTAGACAATTCAAGAATCAGAGTTTTGAACAACCAAAATGGAACGGATTCCAAAATTGACACTTACTCCAACTAATCATGAACAATCTCTACTCTATCACAAGTCTCTAGAAGAGTTTCCCATTGTAACAAATTTCACGAGTTGGACAAGAAACAACTCCTAATTGGTTTACATTCATCACACCAAAAATCTAACTCGAAGACTAAAGAGAACTTCCATATTTCAGTCCCATGCTGATATTCTAATAATACCCAAACGATTAATGTGGTGAACCTTTTTTTCAACTCATTCACATGATTATCCTTAACAAGCCACAAGAATTCATCAATTCTATGAAACAAGAAGTCTAGTAAAGACATCACTAACATACCCTACAGTCGTATCTCAAACAAACTTAACCTCAAGAAAATAATTTTCAGTTGCCTAACAATGTAGAACCTTAGGAGACTGAGCTTTCACCTTATCTTCACACCCCAAGAAAATAATTTTCAGTTGCCTAACAACGTAGAACCTTAGGAGATTGAGCTTTCACCTTATATTCGCACACCAAACTATCGGTCTCTCGGCAACAAATTTCCAAACAATTATCTCACATTACGACCCAAGTCCTTGATCCCTTTCATGAGAAGAAAAGATTTTAATAAATGTTTTATCCGGCAATCATAGCCTTCAACAAACACAATTTAATGTTACCAAGCACCTCAAACTCGTGCTTGCCACACAACTGGTATTATGCCTTCTTATTGCGCACTTTTGATTTTAAAATATTTGATAATTAAAAAGAAAAAGAACATTTGAAAATATATTTTCTGACCTTTACATTTTAAAAAAGATCATTCATGGTAAAAGACTTTATATGCAAATGTTTCTAATACATACGAATGATTTGTAAAAGTACTGAGTTTTAAGAAAAGATATATTTATTTATGTTAAGGTTATTAAGAATCATACATACCATAAAACTCACTATGCATTGTTCATAATTGTTTCATAGTTACTAGCTGGTTCGCCCATCATAATATTTTCCCAATTTTAGGAAAAACAAGATCATGCTCAATGGGAGAACTCTGTTCCCAACTCGGTTTTCTAGCATATTTCGATCGGTGACTCTCAACTGTCACCCAACCAATAATCCCATCACCATAGTGATGCCACAATCTCAATATAGTTATTCGAACAATAACAACACAAATAGACTAAACATCATGAGTTTGGGGAAGTCACATTCCATTTACATCCTTTACCATAATCCACCAATTACTCTTTATTTATTCTATATTTACATCACATTCTTCACAACTAACCCCATTTTGGGGTTCACACATAATCAGTTAAAACAAGTACCAAGCAGTTAGCATAGCTTGTCACTCCCTTTGATGACATACATGCTCATCAAACAATTAATTCCCATTCACCCACCTCATTTCTAAAATTTAAATACGCTATGAGGTGATTCCCTACCAATCTCTCTTAATGTCACAATAATAAACAACACGCTATGTAAGGGAAACCATCTACCTATCCTTACACAACACACTGCATTCCCTAAAGTCAATGCCAAGGTATTCACTCCCAAAGTTAAAACACGGCTCCACACTATACTAAGATTGTAATGTCCTAGGAGGTCAAACCCAAATTCAACGCCTTTTGTAATGCAGACTTACTCCATAACAAACATTCACGCTGTTAATGATGGTACCACGCCTCTAATACATAATTCTAACAAGATCGTACTTTTAGTAATCCAATCACTACTACAGCTGCTCCACCCTTGAAAATAATTTAACTCAGAAGGTCATTCACCGCGACTTACCCAATGAAATTTAAAATCTACTTTTCACAATTGCTCAAGTCACAAAACAATAACATCAACCATCATATCAAACCTTTCATTAAAAGCCTGTACAACTCAAGATGACAGGGTACACTAGCAAATACTCATTCACTTTAAAGAATTTCCAGGTCAATAATAGTCACTCCAACACAATTCCATAACTAACCAAATTACAACGGCACTTCGTACCATTTTATTTCCTGACAAGGAGTCCGCCTAATAACTTCTTATAAGATGACACCATCACAAAGAGTCATGGAATAAAGTTAAAATAAGGGATCACTCTCTAGTAGGCATAACTATATATCTTCTAATTAAGAAAACCACTTACCACTAAAGGTCAAATACATCCAAAGTAAACCCAATAATCGTATTCGATCAACCTACCAACAACACAATTTCTCACCACTCTTATAGCAAAACAAAGGATCAAGATAAGGAGTTCACAACTCTTACTCCAAGGATACGAAACCTTTTCTCTCTTTTTTATTTATTTATTTATTTTTTTTAACTAAAGGGCAAGGGCTGCAAAATAACTCTCATTTCAATTGCATGAAAACATCATCGTCAGACACACCAAACTTAACCCAAAATACTCACGTATACTTCTCATACTCACAATTTCTATCCTTTAGGTAATAGTGATTCTAGCAGTGGACCAAACACAATTTTCACGAAAAATACTCACCCACTAACTTCTTTGCACATGACAGTTAATAAACTTACCACCAATAACTACCAATAACCTCCACAACCTATCAACATCAACTTAACTAGTTTTACTCCTACGTGGTGTTCACCAAAAACTTCCAATAATATGTTCTAAGTTCATTCTGGGCTCTTTCACGACTAGGTATACAACTAAACCATATTTCAGCACCCCAAGTCAACAAGCTAACTCACATCAACACCTACTCCTTAAACCCAACACACCATGGAGCCTACCTCAAAATTAGCACACAACACTACACTAGTA
>NW_021024952.1:1711336-1757320 GCF_004153795.1 Camellia sinensis
CTTGAGTTGGTTGCATGTTGTAGTGTCTTTTTATATGTAATTTCAGCATATATAGCTCTATCACATGCTCATTTGTTTCACTCTTTCATTGTTTTTTAGAGTTTCCCTTGAGTCTTGTTTGCAAGCCTAGATAGCTTAACATGTGAGCATGTTTTTCTAGCATTTGGTACCTTAATCTCAGCATGTTTTCACTACTGGTTTGACTGGTCTTAGCTCTGTTATGAGTTGGCTTGGTGCTTTGAGACTTGTATTGTGTGGTTGTAGTGCAATCTCCTTCACTAGCTTAATGTTTTAGGCTTTTTATCATGAATTGCATGAGTTGCTTGCATGTTTAGTGTCATTTTGCACTCCATTTCAGCACTGGAATTTCTGCAATCTCCCTCTATTCTTCGCTCTTTCATTTATTTTGAAGGTGGCTTTGAGCCCCTTGTTGGCTTAAGTGTGAAATTGAGACACTTGTGCTTAATGGTTTCAATCCTCTTTCGAGGGTTTCTACTAACCAACGGCATGAGGTCTCTTTCATGCTCAAGGCACTTGTGGTTTAAGCCCTCTTTCCATTAGAGGACACTCCCCTTTTGGACTAATCAATTAAAGAATGGATTGGTAATCTGAAATGTGTAAACAAAATGAACAAAATGAAAGAGGCAAGATTAAACATCTTCGTGTTGCATTGCATGTGTTTGAATCGGACGTTAATTCGAACACGAGACAAATGGGACCTTTCATACTCAAAGTGATAAAACGTGCCACTTTTCTTGGTCACCATCACCCTTGATCATGCATGATAGGGTCGTGGTTTTGTCAAGTCTTGTTTTGTATTCATTAACTTGTGTAAGCTTGGCTCCTTAGCCATCATGCATTGAAAATGCTTGGTTGATGGTTTAAGCACCGAGAATTACACTTCTTTGAACTTGTATGATGTTAAGGAGAGTAAAAGTGCACACAAACCTTAAGAATACACTACTTTGCCTCTGTTTGCTCTCTGTTGCAGCAAAAAAGGAAGTTCGGGGTAGGGGTGGCCAACCGGCAAGAAGTAATGGCCGACGGCCACTAACAGTAGCCGATGGCCACTTTTTGTTGCCGATCGCCCACCAATGAATTTTTGCACAAGTGTGCTCTTAAGTTGGAGCAAGGCATTTTGGGAGTTGGCACAATTTTCTGTGATCAAACGAGTGCAAACAGAGGCATTCGATGGCAAGGAAGTGGCATTTTCGGGTAGGAGCAACCGAGCATGCATGCGTCCCTCGCCCTCGAGGCCATTTAATCGCTTTAGTTAGCTTAGAATAGCTAGTTAACTCAAATGTTGTACTTAATTAGTTAGTGTAACTAATTCTTCAATTTCAATTTGTAATATTTAGCTAGCTTAGAATAGTTAGTTAATTTATTTCAATTGTTGTAATAATTAGCTTAGAATAGTTAATTAGTTTTAGTTTGTAATAGTTAGCTTAATTAGCATAGCTAACTAGCTTATTTCATTTGGACCCTCCTTCGCGAGGGCATGATGTTGTAATAAGTGTGCGTGTGTGTGTGCATGTCTTCCAACCCCATGATGTTGTAATAAGTGTGCGTGCGCGTGTGCATGTCTTCCAACCCCATGTCTTTCTCCATTTTATTTATCCGTTTTCGTTGGTTAGATTAGGGACATTTTCAATTAGCATACCTTATGCTTGCATGTTTGCATCATTAATTCGTATTGCATGCACCGAGGCTCGGCGCATCATTCAAACTGCATTGTTATTTCAATACTTTGAATACTTGTGTCAAAGCATGCTATTGAAGTGTTACATATACCATGATTAGGTAGCCGAGCCTATTTTATTGCATTATTGCATGTGTTGCATTAGGCATCTTGTATAGTTAGGATCATGCATTGTTTTTAACCAGGTTTTGTTTTGGCTTGGAGTACTCGGTAAGCTTTTATGCTTTAGCATACTTGCATGAGTGCGATTGCCATATTACCATGTTTCGCATGCTTGCCATGAGGCTATGTGCTTAAATGCTAAACCGCATGAATGCCTGTAGATGAAGGCTTGATGGTTTGAATTGGAACAATTCAACGAGTGTGAGTTTTAAGCCCACTTTGTTTTGGAAAATCATGTTTTAAGCCCACTTGAGGTGGCAAATCCGCATCTTTAATCTCACTTGAGGGTGGCAATTTTAAACCATTTTTTGAAAACAAACATGAATTGAATTTGTTCCAATTCTTGCGATTTTAGTCTATACTTGCTTGTGTGTGTCACATAGTAAAGTTAGCTAATAACCGGAAAAGAACACATGAGGTTTATAAAACATCATATCATGATTAGTAGAGGCCGATCTTTGATCGGGCGAGCGGGGGTGCTCATTTCAGGACCTTCCCCTCTCGTAAATAAGTTCTCGAGCCGAGGTAACTTTGGTGATGACGGACACGTGACCTTTGGCACGAGTCAGGGTTTCCTAAATTTTTAAAAAATAAAATATTTAAGTGGCGACTCTATAATCTGGCAAAGCAGTCCAATTTTGGCATTATTTGATTCAAAATTGATTTTCCAAAATGATTTGCCAGATTGGACTCTTTGGTGATTATCAGTTTTACATTGCACTTATGAGACTAGATTCAGAACCGCAGGTAGAGTCCGAACTGTGAGGGTCTTTCTTTTCAAACCCTTTTCCGAAAGGTGCGGGGGCGCAGAAAAAGGCGAGCCCACAGTTTCTGGCGACTCTGCTGGGGATTTAGAGAACTTGACTCGAACTCATGATATGTTGTTTTATCTACATTTATGTGTTTCTTTGCATTGCATTTGTATTGGTGCGCTTAAGTCACAGTGTTTGCCATCTGTAATTCCTGAGCGGTTTGTCGGAGGCTTGCTTGGAAAAGCTTGCCAAAAGGCTGATCGGTTGCGGGCTCTGCCACGATGGGAACACAACCCTTGGATCTGGACTACCGCTGTACCGTTTGATCCTCCTTTCACTTCTCGGTGTTAGTATAAATGGCTTAAATAGGAGAGGGTCATCCCCTTTCCTTGTTGTCTTGTATGCTAGTATAAATGGCTTATATTGGTAGCATGTTTGTTTAGCTTGTTTTAGCTTCATTTCAGTATGTATTAGGCTTTGTTTTGCCATGATACAACACTGTTTTTGCTTGGTTTTTTCACTCCATGCATGCCTAATACACTTGTAGTGTAAGTCACACAAACTAGTCTTGTATGCTTCAAGTTTGAGCATGTCTTTCTAGCTTATGTTGACTCCATTTCAGTGGGTTTTTGGTGTTGTTTTAGCATGCCATGACTCTATTTTGGGTGGGTTTAGTTGGCTCTTACATGCTTCATGTACTTGTCATGCAATCCTCTCATTTGCCTTAACATGCATCATGCCTTAACATGTCATTTTGGCATGCTTTTTGGCTTAACTTCAAGAAGCTTTTGTCCATGTTTTAGCATGCTCTAGCTCTGATTTAGGTTGTTTTAGTCATGCATGACTTGTTTTGCGTAGCCGTGGTTTAATCTAGCTTGTTAGCTTTAAGTATTGAGTCCTCTAGCATGCATTACTTGGACTATTATCATGATTTGGCATCATTAGAAATGTTGTTTCAGTCCATGTTTCATGCTCATATACTTGCACTTATCACTCCTTTAATGCTTTAAAGAGTTGATGTCTTATGCCTCATGAATGAACCATTGTGTATGCCTCCATGCTTAGGTCTTTGGGATGCCATCTAAGTGGGTTTTTGGGCTTATTTTGATATGCCATAACTCTGTTTTTCATTGGATAAGTCATGCCATATTTGGTTTTGATAGGTGTAGTGTAACATCCCCTTGTAGCCTCGCATGCCTCATGCCTTTTGGAGTTGTATTCTAGCTTGTGTTGGCTAGTTTCGAGCATGTTTTTGATCTTGTCTTGACCTACCTTGGGACTGTTTTGAGTGCCCTTGGCCCTTTGGGGCTTGCCTTGCATGGCCATGGTTTGAGTCCTTTGGCTAGCCTTAAGCTTTGGGCTTTCTTGTATGCTTTGCTTGCATTGTTTGGTTGGTTTGGCACCTTTCTATGCATAATTTCAGAACTTACAATGTTTGTCGCATGTACATATTTGTGCCCTTTTAAGTGCTCTTGAAAGTTACCATCCTATGCCTAGGTGTTGGACCATTTACATGTGCATGTTTGTTTTGCATGCTCATGCTTCCAATTCATAACTTTGGCCACTGATTTTGGGCATGGCTGAGGTCTGTCCATCTTTAGTTTAAGTCCATTTGCCATGTTATTTAAAATTGCTACTTTACATCATGCTTACATGCTTGTTGCATGCTTGTCATATTGCATGTTGTCACATGCTTGCTAATTGACATGTTGTTGCATGCTCATCCATCTTGCATACTTGTTAGATTACATGTTGTCACATGCTTGTTGTTGGTATTGTTGTCACATACCTATGCTATGCATCTTTACATGTTTAGGTTGCATATCTATTGCATATTATTCGCATTGCACAATATAGTTGCATGTTGTTGCATGCTTGAGTTGCTTGCGTACTGGGTGCATGCTAGAGTTATTCGCATGCTTGCTTGCATGCTTAGTTTGCATAGCATGGTGTGTGCATTGCCTTGCCTCTTGATCACACATGATAGAGGTTAAGGTCCCTTATGTGTTTGTGTATTTCATTTGATATTGAATTGCATACTTGACTCTTTTGGTCATCATGCATTGAAATGCGTGATTGATGTTCCGAGGGTCAAGAACTACACTCCTTTGAGTCTCAAACATGATAAGGGGTGTAGCTGCAAACATTGTCTTGTAAATGCATTGCCATGCTCTGTTTGTCCTCTGCTGCAGCAAAAGAGCATTTTACAGGAAGGGATGGCCGATCGGCTATCTTCAGTGCCGGTCGGCTACAAGTGTTTAGTCGATGGCTTAATATTTGGTCGATGACCTATTTATCTTAGCCGATGACCATGATTTTTGGCCGATGGCCTCCCACAGTGCCCATGGGGTGAATCATAAGTGTGTTGGGAATTTTCACACTTTGTAGAGGTACAGAGCAGTGTAAATAGAGGCAACATGAGGCATGGCAACGAATTTCCGAGCGAAGCTGACCAAGCATGCATTTGTCCCTCTTCTCGAAGCTGCTTCACTGTTTTTCGTAGCTTAATTAATTTGTTAATTATTTAAGTGTTGTAATAATTAGTTATAGCTAGTTATTCATTTGATTGTGTAATAATTAATTAGCTTGTTAGTTAGTTGATTAGATGGTTTGTATTATTCTTTCGGTCTTTCCCTCGAGAGAGCCAATTGGTGTAATAAGCGTGCGTGTGTGTGATGCATGTCTTCCAACCCTCATTTCTTTCTCCCTTTTACTTAACCGCTTACGATGTTTAGTTTTAGGGCATATTTCATTTAGCATCCTTATGCTATGCATGTTTGCATCATTCATTTGTATTGTATGCACCGGGCTCGGCGCATCATACTAACTGCATTGTATTTCAATTCCTACTTGAATACATGTATCAAGTATTGCATCTCACACGCCATTTTAGAATAGCTGAGCCTATTTCTAGTTGCATTAGCCATCTTAACATGAGCTAGGATCATGCATTTGATTACTAACTATTTTTTGTTTTGGCTCGGAGTACACTCTAAGTGTTTATGCTTTAGCATCTTGCATGTGTGTGAGTGTTAACATGACAACATGCTTGCCATGAGGCTAATTGCTTATGTGATATAACTGCCTGAATGCCTGTTGGTGAAGGTTGGATTACTTCAATTGGAACGATTCATTGAAATCCGTGTTTTAGCCTACTTGCGAGTAACAAACTTCAAACCTTTTCCAAACAAATGGATATGCGATGCTTTGTTCCAAATTAGGCGATCTAGTCTATACTTGTGTGTTTTACGCATCACATAGTAATTCTAGCTAATTAACCGGAATAAGAATGCATGTGTTTTCAAAAACAAGATATCATTCTTAGTACAGGCCGATCTTTGATCGGGCGAGCGGGGGTGCTCATTGCATGACCTTCCCCTCTCGTACCTAAGTTCCCGAGCTGAGGCAACTTTGGTGATGACGGACACGTGGCCTTAGGCAACGAGTTAGGGTTTCCTAAATTCTCACAAAATAAATATTTAGGTGGCGACTCTGTATCTGGCAAAGCAGTCCATGTTTGGCACTTCTTTTTTAAAAATCAGTTTTCCAAAACGATTTGCCGGATTTGGACTCTTTGGTGATTTATTGGTATTGTGTCGCACTTTGTGTGGTTAGATTCAGAACCGTAACATTGAGTCTGAACTGTAGTAGCTAGAGAACAAAATGGGATTTTCTCGGGAGTTCTCCGGGCACGTCTACAATAGCGCCTCCTCAAAAGCATATGGTTACTATTAATCCTCTCCCACCACATAACCAAACCCCTCCTCCACCACAGCAAATAAACCTTATCCAAACACTGGCCGCCCCGTACGACCCCAGTATATATATCACCCTTTCCCACCTACCTAAGTCGGCGCTGTTCATCCCGAAAAGCACAGGCTTGTGCATGATGAGCCCGTCCATATCCCAACCTAAACCTGTGGTGGTGTCTGTGTAGAAGAAGGCATGCCTGAGAGCTCCATGAGCTTAACTGAAGAGGAATACAACCCATGCCGCTACATTGTGCCAACCAGTCAGGCCAGACCAGGGGTGGAATTGCCAAAGGGAATGGAGGTTAATGCAGTCTAGGAGGACGGACCAAGCCAGGGACTGAATGACTTAGCCGAGCTTGAGGAGGACATCAGTAATCTGCAGTTCTTCGATGAACAAGACTTGGGGAGTGTACAGATTGACTGGTTTGACATGAACGGATCAACGGATAATATGGGGTGGCTCAGTGATGAACCAGATGTTGATGAGGGGTCTCAGCCAAGGCAGGAACAACTAGAAACGGGAACTACTGCAATGGCCAGAACGGTTGATGACAAGGGAAAGTTGCCGGAGAGCACCGGTACTAAGAATTGTGCTCAGGAATTGGGTCGGATTTGTACAGTTGATACAGAGCAGGAGACTGCACTGAAGCGGTTTGAACACGAAAGTGATGAGAATGATCAGAAGGCTAGAAAAGCCAAAGGCCCTACGGGGATTGACTGTGATGAGGATGTGGGAATATTTACAACGGAACTGGACAGTTGTTTGTCGGTTGCCGGAGAAATGTGGTGGGAAATGTTGATTTGTATCTTGCCCACATGGATGAAGATTGGGAATAGAATCTGCCAGATGATACTTGGTATTCTAAAGAAGTGGATCACATGACCAGGAGTGGGTAGTACTTTAAGCCCCCTGTAAACCGCCCTAAACCCCGCTATGCGCGCGAGGGCGCAAATCGTTGTTTTAGCTACTACAGTTCAGACTCTTGTCACAGTTCTGAATCTAATCTCACAAAGTGCAATGTAAGACTGATAAATCACCAAAGAGTCCAAATTCGGCAATTGGTTTTGAAAAATCAATTTTGAATCAAAAAGCGCCAAACATAGACTGCTTTGCCAGATTTTAGAGTCGCCACCTAAATATTTTGTTTTGGGGAAATTTAGGAAACCCCGACTCGAGCCTAAGGCCACGTGTCTGTCATCACCAAAGTTGCCTCAGCTCGGGAACTTGGGTACGAGGGGGGAAGGTCATGAAATGAGCACTCCCGCCCGCCCGATCAAAGATCGGCCTCTACTAAGCATGATACGTTGTTTTTGAAAACACATGTGTTCTTGTTTGATTATTAGCTAACCTTAGTATGTGATGAGCACAACATACAAGTATAGACTCAATCACGTGCATTGGAACAAAACAACTCATGTTTGTTTTTGAAAGTGGTTTGAAAGTGCTACTCGCAAGTAGGCTAAGACGCCGATTTTCCATCCTCAAGTGGGCTTAGAAAAACATGATTTTGCCACTTCAAGTGGGCTTAAAACTCGCATTTGATGAATTGTCACAATTCAGGCAATTAAGCCTCCACCCACAGGTATTCATGTAGTTAAACACTTAAGTAGTTAGCCTCATGGAAAGCATGCTAACATGGCATCATACACATCTCATGCCATATGCTAAAGCATAAAAGCTTACCTAGTACTCCAAGCCAAAACAAAAGCTAGGTTAGAAATCAATGCATGGCTCTAGCTATGTCAAGAACGCCTAATGCAACACATGCAAAATGCAACTAAGATAGGCTCGGCTATTCTAAGATGGCATATGAGTGCAACACTTGATACATGTATTCAAATAGGAATTGAAATACAGTGCAGTTTGTATGATGCGCCGAGCCCGGTGCATGCAAGATAGATGAATGATGCACGCATGCAAGCATAAGGATGCTAATTGAAACATGCCCTAAACTAACCATCGAAAGTTGATAAGTAAAAGGGAGAAAGACGTGGGGTTGAAAGACATTCACACACACACGCATGCTTATTACAATAATACGCCCTCTAGACGGAGGGTCCGAAATGAATAAGCTAAGCTAGCTAAGCTAAGCTAATTAACTAATATGATTAAACTAATTAGACTAATAATTACAAAACAAAATTAATTAACTACTCCTAGTTAACTAATTATTACAAAAGGAACCAATTAATTAAACGCATTAACTAATTAATTACAACACTTTTATAAATAAAATAACAGTTTATTCCAAGTTAGCAAAAGCACTGAAATGGCCTTGTGACGAGGGATGCACGCATGCTCGGTCGGCTTCGCTCGGAAGTCCACTACCGTGCCTCGTGATGCCTCTGTTTGCACTCTTTTGTACTTCTAAAAATTGTGCCAATTTCCAATATGCTTCTGATCCACCTTAGGAACATGCTGAGGGGTGGTCGACCAAGAGGAATGGCTATCAGCCAGAGTTTATGGCTATCGACCAATTTTGATAGCCGATCGGCAGACTAAGTGGTCGACCGGCAGCTCTGATTGCCGGTCAGCCACTGCTTCCTGCAAATTCCTCCTTTTGCTGCAACAGAGCACTAACAGAGGCATGTCAGTGTATTTGCAAGAAAATGTGTGTGCAACCACACTCCTTATCATGTCTAAAGCTCAAAGGAGTGTAGTGCTCGGCTCTCGAGCCATCAATCACGCATCTCAATGCATGATGGCCAAAGAGGCCGAGTTGCACAAATCAATGTCAATGAATGCACACAAATACCACATAAGAGTCGATGAACCTCCACCTTATCATACATGATCAAAGATGTCGGTGACTAAGAAATGAGGCACGTTTCATCACTTTGAGTATGAAACGTGCGACATTCCTCGTGTCTGGATTGATGTCCAACCCAAACACAATGCAACACACAACATGCTGACACAATGCAATGCACACAACATGCTAACACAATGCAATGGAACAACATGCAAACAACAATGCAATGCAACAACATGCAAACAACATGAACATGGCAAGGGCTATGTAATGCAACACTCAATGGACCAAATCAACCTCAAACAAACCTCATGCATGCCAAGACAATGGCCAAAACATGCTGAAAATGAAGTCCAAAAGCAAATACAGGCATGCATACACTTTGGTTTGCAAACAAGGCATGAAGACAACAACTGTCAAACACATTGAAGGAGTGGAAAATGTGAGAGTGTGGCAACGAAATAGGCTCTGAAATCATGTAAGGAATGATGCCAAATCATGCAGATAACACAAGCATAACATGTTAGGAGGCTCAAAACTTAAGGCTAGCGAAGGAACTTGCACCATGGCCATATCAAGCAAGCCCCAAAGGGCCAAGATGACTCAAAACAGTCCCAAGGTAGGTCAAAACAAGCCCAAAACATGCTTGAACATAGCCAACATATGCTAGAATAAAAGGCCAAAAGCATGAGGCATGTTAGGCTAGTGAGGAGGATTACACTACACATGTAAGAAGCAAATGAGGGATGCTCTAACCAACCAAAAACAGAGTTGCATCATGGAAAAATAACAGCAAAAACACACTGAGATGACATCTTAAAAGCTTAGACAAGATGGCATTCATATTGGCTCATGTTTAAGGTATAAAGCACAAACCCTCCAAAGCATTGAAAGAGTGACACATGTGAGTGTATGACAATGAAACATGCTCTAAAATCTCATATCAAATGATGCTAAATCATGCAAATAGCCCAAGCAATGCATGCTAGTGACTTGGAAACTCAAAGCTAGTGAGCAACAATGTACTATGGCTGTACAAAGCAAGGCATGCATGACCAAAAAAACATAAAGTAGAGCTTAAGCATAGTAAAACATGAGTAAAATCTTGCTGGAGTTGAGCCAAAATCATGCTAGAATGATGGTAAAAAACATGATGCATGTTAGGCTAGTGAGTGGAGTTGCACTACAAGTGTAAGGAGCATGCAAGGGGTGACCAAGATAGCCAAAAATAGAGTCATGGAAGGTCTAAAAGGTCACAAAAAAGTGCTCAAACAAAGCTTCAAGAAGATAGAGCTACATGCTCCTTAGATGAGCCACCAACACAAACAAATAAGAGGAGGAGGGGAGACAACCCCCTCCTATTTGAGACCTCAAAACACACTTTCCACTACTGAAATTCCTCTGGAATTTAGTGGTAAAAAGGCCATGCAAAGGCTAAAACAAAAGCCTAAAGTGATGGCACAAAGCAAAGCCAAACAAGGAACCAAAGGGGGTAGATCACCCCTAACTCCAAAGAGGCCTCAATCAAACACTTATAATACTTAAAAATGAAGCTTTTTTCAATTGAAAGCTAAGCCAAAAGAAGCATGCAAATAGGGCCAAATAAGCTATGAAAACAAAGCTTTAAAGAGGTAAGAGACTCACCCTTGAAGAAACTCTTTAGAACAGCAACTTCAGAGGCAAAAACCAAGCTTAAACCACTCAAAAGCAACCTCCAAGAACCTCAGCTCAGTAGTGAAGGTGTTTCACTAGGTGCTTTAGTGCAAAAGTGTGAAGAAATGACACTTTTGAGCACAAACAAGTGCAAATATATATATATATATATATATAGAGAGAGAGAGAGAGAGAGAGGGGAAATATAGAGAGATATATGTTTTGTATCTCAAATTTTCAGAACCTCTGGAAAGGGAGAGGGGCCTCCCTTCTTATAGAAATTCAAGTCCTAAGCTTGTTGGACAAGCTAAAGGCTTGGTTTAATCCCTCCATACACGTGTATGGAGGATGAAATCTGTGCTCACCAGCTGTCACAACTGGCACAAAAATATCTGCAAAAGCAAATAAAAAGGCCACGACCAACAAACATGGCCGACCGGCCAAAAAGGGTGCCGACCGGCCGTCAAAGCTGCCAACCGGCCACCACTGATGGCCAATGGAAAGAAGGAAAGGCCGATAGGCACAGGGCCTGGCCGATGGGTTGTAGGGCTGGCCAACAAGCCACCCCCTTCCCTCAGAAACAAAACCACAAGCTCTTGGTCCACAACCAAGCACAAAACAGACAAGTGGAGAGGCTCCAAGGCAAGGCGCGCAACCAAGACCTTCAGAAACTCAAAACGAACACGAGCATGGATGATCATCAAGTGTTTAAACGATAACGTCCAAGTCTTGGGGATGGTCAAAAATGGGGTGCCTAAACCCCCACACCTGGATCAACCAGAAGCATCGGGGAAAGATAAGGAGGCAGAAAAGCAGAAGGAGAAACTGCTAGAAGAAGATACTGTACTGAAGCAGCTAAAGAAGATTCAAGCAGACATATCTTTTTGGGGATTGCTCATGGCTTCACGGGTGCACAGACAAGCCGTCCTATCAGCAATGGATAAGGCTAAGCTCTCTATCGACACAACCCCTAAGCAGTTAGTGGGACTGGTCTTCCCGGGAAGGGCTTCGCCGACTTTGACCTTTACAGATAAGGAATTGCCGTCTGAGGGCTCTGAGCATAACAAATCACTATACACCTCCGTTGAATACAGAGAGAAGTGGATACCGGTTATCTTGATTGATACTGGGTCTGCAATTAATGTATGTCCGTCGTGCGCGGCCTATGCTATTGGCTTGAAGCCAGCAGACTTTGTACCAATAACCCAGGTGATTCGGGCTTATGACAATACAAGCCGGGAAGTGATGGGGGCAGTCTGGATCAGAACGCAGGTTGGCCCGGCACAATAGGACATTGAGTTTCACTTCCTGGATGTTCCGACCACTTTTAACTTACTCATTGGGCGGCTGTGGCTACACGAAGTGAAAGCTGTCTCTTCCATTCTGCATCCGATGTTGAAGTACCCCCATGGGAAGGGGGTAGCCATTGTTTTTGGGAATTCTTCCATACATACTCCGCTGGAAGTCACCACACCAATCCTAGAAATTGTACACGGCAATGAAGGTGTTTTCTGGTTTGGGTTCACCTTGGCCAAGGCCCAGGTGGTGCAAGATATCCTGGCTATTGATGAGGGGTTGTACATCAATGCTTAATCAGTCTACCTCATAAATAAGTTACAGCATGTACCCAGAATGGGATTGGGAAGGAGTGGCCGAAAGGGCATTGCTGCATTGGTCGAAGTGCCACATAACCCTCATACCTTTGGTCTAGGTTACATGCCTACCAAAGAAGATTGGGTAAGAAAGGGAAAGGAAATGGCAGGAAGAGCCAAGGCTAAGCGAAGTGGGAAGCACTATGAGTTGGTGCATAAATCCATTTAAGGAAACTTGAACGGCCGTTTTGTCCGAAAGGGGGAAGATTTCCCATTTTGCGGCTTTCCTGAGCCCTGGTTGAACTCTGAAAAGCAGCGTTTGCCTAGCTTTGGGATCTTCTTCGACCTGTAGCTACAAGGGGATGAAGTTGCAGAAGAACAGACTGCCCTACCAGCGGAGGCTGAATAGAGTATAGAGGATGAGTCCAATGGCAGTGAACTTGAGATAGGAGTAGCGCTGGCTTGTCTCCTTTCGGATCCTCAGATCAAATTGGAGAGCTTGGGAGATGACTTCACCGTTTCCATGATCGAAGATCAATTGACTATGGACCCTTCTGGTGGTATTCTGGATGCATCTATTGCACCCTCTCTCGTCTGGCAGTTTGAGGAGGGCTTTTTGTCCAGCAGTTCTGAATCAAGTAGTGAATCGAAATCTGATTCCACAGAGTCTGTGGAGTCAGAATTAGATTCCAGTTCTTCTGAGGTGGAGTCCGGTATTCCTGGGGTTGATAACCCGGATGTCGTTGTTTTGTCCAGGTCATCTTTTTCCTTTTCTTTTGAGTCGGTTGTAACCGAGGAATTAGACGAGCTGGATGCTTTGAATGAGAATGGTACCACTACTGTTTCTGAGTACTTTTCTGTGCCACTTGCATATTGCACTGATCATGACTTTCCTCTGGTTTTGAAGCATTTGATTGATCGAGAGAAGGAGAGGTTTGTAAAACCTCTAGTTGATGAAATCATTTCAATTAATGTGGGTACTGAGAAGTATCCGCGTCTGGTCTAGATCGGGTCCACGTTGTCTTCGGAGGAACGCGAGTGCTTAGTCACTTTATTAAAAGATTTCAAAGATGTTTTCGCGTGGTCCTACAAAGACATGCCTAGAATCGATCCTGATATTATACATCACCAGATCCCTCTTGACCTTGAGGCCCAACCCGTCAAGCAGAAGCTTCGGAGAATACGCCCGGATTAGGCTTTGAAAATCAAGGAAGAGGTCACCAAGCAGATAGATGCAGGGTTCTTGCTAGTATCTGAGTATCCTACTTGGTTGGCCAACATTGTTCCGGTGCCGAAGAAAGATGGCAGAATTTGGGTGTGTGTGGATTTTTGAGATTTGAACAAAGCTAGTTTGAAGGACGACATTCCTATACCATAATTTGACGAATTGGTGGACTTCATCGCATGCCATGCGTTGCTCTCCTTTATGGACGGGTTTTTGGGGTACAACTAGATCTTGATGGCACCCGAAGATAGAGAGAAGACTGCCTCCACCACGCCGTGGTGAACCTACTACAACAGGGTGATGTCGTTCGGTCTGAAAAATGCTAGGGCTACTTATCAACGAGCTACAACCACGATCTTGTGTGATATGATCCACAAAGAGGTTGAGGTGTATGTGCACGACATGATTGCCAACTCTAAGGAAAGAGAAGACCACTACACCGCCTTGAAGAAATTTTTCCAACGGATCAGAAAATATTTGTTGAGGCTAAAACCATAGAAATGCACCTTTGGTGTCACAGCAAGGAAGATGCTGCGGTTCTTGATTACACAGAGGGCCATTGAGGTTGATCCTTCCAAAATCAAGGCCATCCTAGAAATGCCACCACCAAGGACTGAAAAGGAGGTGCGATGTTTTCTAGGTAAAGTGCAATTCATAAGACGGTTTATCGCAAAATTAACCTTGACTTGTGAACCGCTATTTGGTCTCCTGAAGAAAGGAAAGAAATTCCAATGGGATGACCGATGCCAAGTTGCTTTTGAGCATATCAAACAGTACCTTCGGAACCCGCTCGTGTTGTCACCGCCGGAGCCAAGGAAGCCGTTGATTTTGTATATGTCAGTAACCGACACGACTATGGGCTGCATGCTTGCCTAGGAATCTGAGGATAGAGTGGAGAAAGCCATCTATTACCTAAGTAAGAAGATGCTGGAATACGAGACCTGTTACACCCCGCTGGAGAAGGCTTGCTTGGCTTTGGTACGGGCTACCAGGAAGTTGAGGCACTACCTGTTAGCTCACTCCGTAATTATGGTTTCGAGAGTAGATCCTATCAAATATCTCTTCGAGAAACCAGCGCTTACGGGTAGGCTAGCCCGTTGGTTGCTTCTTCTCTCCTAATTTGATTTAAAGTATATGACTTGCAAGTCTATGAAGGGGAGAGTGGTAGCGGAGTTCCTAGCCAATCACCCAGTGGAGGAAAATGAACCAGTAGAGTATTTGTTTCCAGATGAGGCTACATACTTTGACGGAGCGTCTAATCAGTACGGTTATGGGATAGGGATGTTGCTGATAGCACCCGACAATTCCCACATACCCATAGCTTTAAAACTTCAGTTTAAAGTATCTAACAACGAAGTAGAATACGGGGCATGTATCGCTGGCTTGGAAGCCGCCTTAGAACTAGGGGCAAAACGTTTGGACATCGTTGGGGACTCGAACCTGGTTGTGTCTCAAGCAAAACGATACTGGAAGGTTAAAGAAGAAAGAATGAAAATCTATCACCAAGCCCTGGACGTTCTGATTCCCAGGTTTGAGAAATTAACCTTCACGCATCTGTTAAGAGAGAAGAACAGGTTCGCTGACTCCTAATCAACTCTATCTTCCATGATAGACATCCCTTTAGGAGTCCGGATGCGTTCCATCATTATTGAATGGAGGTATGTACCGGCCTATGAGTTGATCAGCGCAATAGATGAAGTACAAGATCAAAACCCCTAGTAACATGACATCTGGAACTTCTTGGAAAAGGACGCTTATCCACTAGGGGCAAATGCCAAAGATAAAAGGGCAATACGATGAATGGTTGTTCAGTTTATCATCTACGGGGTTAAATTGTAGAAACGAGGCCATCTAGGAATGCATAAATTGTGCATCGATGCAGAAGAATCAATGCACTTAATGGAGGCCATCCATAAAAGAGAGTGTAGATCGCACATGAAAGGAGTAATGCTAGCTCGGAAGATTCTCAAGCAGGGTTATTACTAGTCAACCATGGAGGAGGATTGTATTGGTTTTGTTTGGCGATGCCACAAATGCCAAATTCATGCAAATCGCATGAATATCCCGCCGTCAATGCTGTACAACATGATTTCACCATGGCCATTTTCAGTCTGGGGGATTGATGTTATTGGAGGAGTTACTCCGAAAGGGTCAAATGGGCATGAGTATATCCTGGTGGCAATAGACTATTTTACAAAATGGGTCGAAGCCCAATCCTATGCAGTGCTGAAATCATCGCACGTAGCCAAGTTCATCGGGAATAATATCATCTGTCGTTATGGGGTCCTGAATCAGATCATTTCAGACAATGGTTCCCACTTCAAGAAAGAAGTGATCGACTTGTTGGAGAAGTACCACGTGGCTTTTCACAAGTCATCTACATATCCGCCGCAAACCAACGGAGCTATTGAGGCTGCCAACAAGAACATCAAGCACATTCTACAGAAGATGATGGAGACTTACAGGAACTGGCCAGACAAGTTGCCATTTGCTTTTTAGGGCTACAGGACTTCAAATTGAACATCTACTGGGGCAACTATGTATTCTCTGGTTTATGGGATAGAAGCTGTTCTGCCGATTGAAGTTAAGGTTTCGTCACTACGGGTTATGGCTGAATGCCAGATAGCAGAAGCGGATTGGCAGCAAAATAGGTTCGAAAAACTAATGCTATTCGATGAGAGGAGGCTAAAAGCACTATACCATGTCCAAGGGTATCAACGTAGGATTGCCAGGGCTTGTAACAAGAAAGTTAAGTCCAGGAATCTAAAAGAAGGGGAGTTGGTTCTCAAAGACAACCGAGCTCCCATCAATGACCCTAGGGGCAAGTTCAAACCCAATTGGACTGGTCCTTACATCATCAAATCTATCTGGTCGGGTGGAGCTGTCATTCTTATAGACCTAGATGGCCTTGAATTCTCCCAACTAATCAACATGGACAAGTTGAATAAATACTATCCTTGAGTGGCTCGCTAGGCCGAAAACCCAAAAGGGCGACCTAGGCAAAAGTTAGAGCACAAAAAATTAGAAATTAGAAAAACTGAGCTCGCAAGATTGAAAATCCAGAAAGGGCAGCCTTGGCAAAAGTTAGAGCGCAAAAGGAGAGTGTTAATACTCGAGTGAACCTGAACCGAACTACGTAAGGCTTGATTCCCATCTTTGGGATACATAGGCAACTTCATTATGAAGTCCAGCCATAAACACTTCCAAATCAACTGTGTCCATGAGATTGTTCTGGTCATCTTTGTCTTTTCTGTATCCAAGAGTTCGGTTGTGGTCTTCACTATGAGAGCTGGTTATAGTACAGTGTAGTTCAGACAAGGGGCAACTCTCCTTTTGTTGGATTTGGGATTGTACATGTCAAGGATAGATTCTGGGTGTGTCCAGTTGTGATCCTTATCAAAAATGGTTTTGAAATTTTTTAATAAATGTTGATTTTGTTCAAATTAATCTTTTTACAACTTAGACCATTTGTGGACCAAAAGGAAAATTTTCAGTACCCACAACTTCAATTTCATTGATTTCAATATAGAGTTCTCTAATTCTTGATACAAATAAAAGATGCTTTTTATTACATTTAAAAGGAAAAATTGAAAGTACAGATAAAAGCAATAAACTTGGGGCACAGATGAGTCAGGTATTCCTACGTCCCCTCCCAGAGCTTGCGGAAGCTTCAGATGCTAAAGTAGGCCCGGTTTGTGCCTCATCCTCGAGCCAAGCTATGCATTCGCCAGAAAGATCGCAACTAAAATTGGGAGCGGGAGCCAGAAGTTCTCTTGTCCTCCAAGCAGTGGAATATCGAGCTAATTGTGAACCTCGAATTAGAAATGAAGCCGGGTACTCTACCCCCTCTTCTGGACAAGTCTAATCATGTCTGAATTGATGCCTGAATTGGAATGGAAAGTAGAAGACACAGTGTGTCAAGCTAATCAACTGAATGATAGGTTGTCAAGACATGCTGTAGCTCATCTGGGGCAGGTCAAACCAGGGGCAACGCCAAGCAATGTCAGCAGCAGATCTGTTGCACATCCAATGACACCACCACTCCTCATTTGGGAAATCAACTAGCCGTTGGCGAAAGCAATAGTCGCGCGCTGAATATGCATGGCAAGAGTCCACTACTTTCAATCTGTCCATGAGCCATATCTGGAGAGGGATGAAAAATAAGAGAGCTTAAAGAATAGAGAGGTGTATGTGGAGGGAAAAGTGATAAAAGGTTTTGAGAGAAAAACAGAGCTTGAGGGCCGAGTTATGTGAGAAACACATGCGAGAAGGGTGGGAAACATTACCTGCAAGAGTAGTGGACTTCCTGCAAACTTAGCTGTCTCCTGGCGATGGAAAGTATCCTAGCCCATCAAAGTCTCGGCTAGTGTCAAGCCAATGTAGCTCTTGTCCTCTTTCAAGCCTTGAGCTACTTCAATCAAGCGAATGCTAGACCCTCCGAAGCCAGGGGCAAGCAGGAAATGAGCCAACATACACAAGCAAAGGGCATGTCGCCGAAAACCTTGCCAAAGATGGTCACCACGGTCGCCGGCATCAGAAAATTGGTAAATGAGACTGGGAATGTCCTGCTCTCCATTGTGAACCAAAGATCGGGCATCGTGTAAAGTGAGCCCACACATCCGCCCTAAAGCCTGGATTGGACTAAAACGGGATTGGGGCAGGATTTCCTCGTCACGCCGGGATTCCATAAGAACTTGGAACTCTTCAATTGTTGGACATATCTCTTTCCCCCCGAAGTTAAACACATGTGTAACAGGGTTCCAACATCTAGCCATGGCATGAAGGAACGAAAAGCATAGTGGGGTACGACTTAGTAGGAATAGTGCATTTATCCTGAAACCCTGGAAATTCACTTTTTTCGAGCCATCTAAAGTTGCAATCTAAGTTGAGAGTTTTTTTGGTGAAGAATGGCTCCATTTGTGGCGAAAATAGAGCTGGAATGAAGAAACTACAAAGTCCTAACTTTTGAAGAAGATAAGGTGCTGAGTGGAAGGCAGGCGGCAGCAATCTGGAGGCTCCTTATACTAGTGGCCGACCAGCCAGTGTGGGTGGCTGACCGGCCACCTTTTGGAGCTGACCAGCCACTTTTGGTGGCCGACAGTCATCACTAAGTGGCCGACAACCCCTGTTTGTGCCCAGCAAAATTCCTTTGGTCTTCCTGTGTGTTGATAGTGTTGAGAGCTTATGTTTTGTTCTACTCTTGATGCTTTCTGCTATTTTGTTTTAGTAGTTTTGTTCAATTGCTCATAAATTGCTTCAATTTGTTTATCGAGTTGTTGAATTGCTTATTGAGTTGTATTTGTTTTGTTTATCGAGTTTTGTATTGCTTATCGAGTTGTAGTTATTTATTGAGTTGTTGCATTGTTCATCAAGTTGTTTTACTTTGTTGGTTATGTGTTGGTTGGTTCATTACCTGATTAAGCGAATGCCAATACATTTCACAAAGTTCAAATCTCGTTGCTCTTGTTTATGCTGTGTGGTGCTATGCGATGCTCAGAATGTAAAATAAAACACTTTTTTTTGCCAAAAGCTGTTTTTCATTCTGACCATGGCTTCTTTTTACAAAGAGTACAAGTTTTTAAGAAAATAAAACTGCCTAAGGCTGTACAATATGCTAACACCACTAAAAAGAAAGAAACTAAGCAAAAATACAGAGAATCAGCGCCAGCTAGCACAAGCTCTAGAGGCCCTCTTCATCCTCTTCCTCGCGGCGGAGTGGACTCTACAGAGATATCTCTATCCGCACCACTGTTTGAACCCGATGTAGAACCAGAACCGGAGTCGTCGTCATCCTCTGCATCAGAACCTGGCTCAGCCTCATCTCCATTAGCAGAATCTGAGTCAACATCACCCTCTCCACTCTCGGATGACTCGTCATGCTGATCTGCAGCCTCCTCGATCTCACTGGTCTCATCCTCACCACGCATGATAGGCTCACGACGTCTCCCGCAGCCGTGTGCTGGAGCCTGTCTCTCTCTCCCTGGTGCTGGAGGGGGCGTTGATGGTCCTGCTTCGGTTGCCGCCTATCTTGTCAGTAGAGGTGTGACCTGAAAAGGCAGTATGAATATGTCAGCCACAGTATGTGTATCAGATGCAAGTATGGTGTGCAAAATGAGTACATGCAGAAGTTAGATACGGTGTGTCAATGCAATGTGTTAGATGTGATCTATACATACAGTGTATCAGTGCAATATGAGGAAATGTTCAGTTGAAATGTCAGTTCCAGTATGCCAGCAGAAATATGATGACCGAAATGCAAGAGAACTGAAAATTACCCGAATACCGTGGGAGCCAAGTATTGCCTCCCTCCTCAAGATCATGCCCTCGAATGAGGCCAGCATCTCAAGCAAGCTCTCGACATAGCCTGAGGGTGCCCGCAAATGCAATTTGGAAGGATCATTGTCTCGAAGGAATGTATGTCTGAGTATCTGAGTGGGAATGGAAAACTGTAGTATATACCGGAGGTGAATCAAATATCTTGACATATCGGGGACCACGCAACGGAGGCTCAATCGGAGTCTGATAAGACTCTCCAGAGTACCGCCAACCTGTCAACTCAGTCAGAAGCTCTGGCCAGTCGAAACTCTGCCTAGCGGGGGGCATCCCTCTAGTCTTGCCCCTCGGTGCTCTGGCCCTACTCGTCGAAGGGGCATCTGTTACTCTCCATGTATAAGCACGAACATCCATCAAGGGAGGCATGATGTGTGTCTGGATGTATGTCGTGTAGTCCCCCTCTCTGAGAAAATAGTCTGCCTCCACACCTAGTGTAAAGTCAGTGATCTCCTTGGAGGAGAGACTCTCTATGGCCCACATGGATAGCGGAGGTGGCATGGGGACCGTCTGTAGTGGCAAACCTAGCGTCTGGCGCAAGAAGCGCTCACCTAGGAACCAAGCTCGGCCTACTGGTCCCTCGAGCATGAGCCGACAGCGAGAAGCACCCCAAGCGCCGGGGAACTCATATCTGACACCCTCTGGCATCGTCGCCCAGGGCTGCCACGTGATCTGCAGACAACAAATGCATAGATTGTTAGTTCCGATTAGATATGCAATATGAATCGGAGTTGAAAGTAGAAAAAACTGTGAGTTTTGAATTACCTCTGCTGCCCTCACTGTATCAAAATACATGCGAAAAAATGAAAGGGTCTCTCAGGGCCTCGGCTGGAATCTCCCGTCATACCGGTGAGGATATGGCACGACAGGCGGCATCTCTACCTCTGGCTCTGGGGCAAGTGTAGGAAAATAGGCATATACCCATAGCTGTAAAAGCAAGAGGGTGACAATGAGTACACAACAGATAAACATAAATAATGTGGAAAGGAGAGTATGTGTGCAATGTCTAGAAAATTCAGAATGCAGATAATACAAAATACAAAGAAAATGCAGAAAGCAAGGTGTGTAGTGCGACATATAGAAAGTGCAAATGCAGAGCAAAAATCAGACTATGTGTGTGCAGTGTACAGAAAGTGCAAAGTACAAAGCATAACAAAGAATGTAATGCAGAAAAGTAAAGTACACCCCCCAGGCTCTCCAATAGCCGCCAACTCTGTTCCCGCTCCTACGGGATGTCGAACTCATATAGCAGTACAAGGTAGCGAGGCCAGTGCTGCCCCAGTTGTAATGCCGGACGTGAGACAAGTCCACCAAAGCACTCAGAAGATATAGCCCGACTGTGTTCACCCTGTTGGCGAATAAGGTAGTGCCAAAGAGGAACATTAGGAATCCTCGGGCATACTGCTCGATCTCCTCTATAGTCTCTGGAGCTGTCCCTTTGAACTGGTCTGCAAACCAGCTGTACCGAACTATCCCCAATTGAAAGATAGGTGGGCGTGCCCCCAGAAAATAGATCTAGGCTGCCTCCCGCTCGCCCATGTCAGTGTCATAGGCCGGCCTCCTACCTCGATGCCCATCAGCATAGCAAAATCATACGGGGTCATCGTCATGTCATCCACTACACAGAAACAGAAAGAGTTGGTGGTGTCCCACCATCTCTCTACCAGCGTGCCCAGTAGGGATGTGCTTGCCATGAGGCGCGACAGCCCCATGCAGAATAAACCAAACCCCGCCTCGTCGACGATCTGGCGGACACCGACGGGGAGGTCCATGTACCACTCCCTCGCCGATGTGGTCCCGTATCCTCGGGTAAAACGAGAGTCCACCCGTGTTCACGATGAGTAGATAAAATACAGTGGGTGAATGTGTTTGGGGTGAGCGGATGAAATATAGTGCAAAAGTGCAAGCTATATAGGAAATGTAAAGTACATCACGAAAAATGTAAGAATACAGTGTATACCTCAGAGGTGCCATGAGATAAGTGAGACTTTGGCTCTCGTAGCAAGAGATCTACTGGTGTGCCTCATGCAAATCTGCCGAAATGACAGACTATCTCGAGCGATAGTACATGCGCCTCGGGGTTGTATTTCTCTGGGTCGAAAGGTTGGACTCTGGGTGGTAGTGGTATGTGCTCAAGATCTCCCTCTATCCTTGGAGAACCTCCATCGTGAGGAATGTCGTCTTCCATCTGGAAAGAAGGTGAAAAAGTAGGCAAAAATGAGCAAAATAGGTGGGAAATGCCAAAAGTTAATCCTCGGAGAGAGAAAGTGGGAGAAAAAAGTCAAAGCCTGGGAAAAGGTGCCAAACTGAAGACAAACTCGAGGGAAACAAACCTCAAGTGGCGAAAATGGAGAAAAAAACGCCGAAAAAAAATTTCAATCAGTTTAAAATGGAGGAAAACAATGGGTTTTAGCGAATCAACTTCGCGTGGGGCATTGGAAAATGCATGTAAAGTACGGATCTAGGAGGAAAAAGTGCCTAGGAAGGAAGAGGAAGTATTTTCGGCAATGTAGGTGTGAGCAAAAGTGGTTTGGAGATGTGTACTTAGAGATCTCCATGCAAAAAGACCAAAATGGCCCGAATTGCCACAAGTGGCTGACTGGCCACTTTTTGAGGCCGACGACCACCTTTTCTAGCCAACAGCATTCAGAAGTGGTCGACAGGTGGCCGACACTTCTTCAGGGTGGCCGACATCCTTCCAGTGTTCTCTCTGTGTGTTTTTACGCTGTTTTGTGTCCTTGGTTCATGAGAAAGTGCGAGAAAAGTTCGCTTTTCAGGTCAAAGTGTCTCTGCGGAAGTTTTGAAACATGTCTTCGATGCATGACTCATCATTAGCCGGCATGAATGAAGTGTATCCTTTTTGACATATATTGTAACTCCTCCGAGAGGTAAATCGGAGGTTGCAACTGAATCGGTTTTATTAAGGCACGCTTTTTATCGTTGCATAGAATGTGCATTTCTTTATTCGGTACTTTGCGTCAAGTATGTTATTATCCTCGCATTGAACATACATTTTCATGATTGATTATTGCGTGCATCCTATTGCATAGAATATGCATATTTTTTCCGTCTCTTGCATAGAACATGCTTTTGTTATTACTGCATAGAACATGCTTTGCCAATCTTGCGTAGAATGTGCACGCTTGCAATATTATGCTTGTGAAGATTCTTTCTTATGGAGGCATGACATTGTATGTACGGTTCATTTAGAGGAGCTCCAGGTGAGACCGCTCCTGTCCTTTGATCCCACTCCTTGTTGGTTAGAAACATTCAGGTACGCCTGGTGTTTACACCACTCATTTCGGTAAGAAACATTCGTGTACGCCCGGTGTTTACACCACTTCTGCTTTCAGTTAGAAACATTTGGGTACATCTGATGCTTACACTGCTTCCTGTTTTGGTTAGAAACATTGGGACGTGCTCCAATGTCTATACCACTCCCCCCAGTTAGAAGCATTTGGGACGTGTTCCGATGCTTATACCTCCTATTTTGGTTAGAAACATTTGGGTACGCCCGATGTTTACACCGCTTCTTGTTTTGGTTAGAAACATTGGGATGTGCTCCGATGTTTATACCACCCCCCCCCCGGCGCTTTTTAGAAGCAATTGGGACGTGTTCCGATGCTTATACCACCCTATTTTGGTTAGAAACATTGGGACGTTCTCCGATGTTTATACGCCCCCACCTCCACCGGTGCTTACACCACCACCTCCTTATTTTGGTTAAAAACATTCGGGTACGCTCGGTGTTTACACCACTGCTTGTTTTGGTTACAAGCATTCGGACGGGTTCCGGTGTTTACACTACTCCCCTTTCTCCTCTCGCGTGTGACGCGTTAGGATGCTTTGGTCACAGACATTTGGGTGTTCCCCGGTGTTCTCGTTACCCCTTTTCCCTTTTACGTGTGGCGCGTTAGGGCATTTTCGGTTAGAAACAGTCAGGTACGCCCGGTGTTTACACCATCCTCTTCTCTTCTCGCGTGCAACACGTTAGGACGCTTTGGCTAAATGCATTCAGACGAGTTCCGATGCTTATACCACTCTTTGATTTGGTTACATATATTTTGGACGTGTTCCAATATTTATCGCTTGTCTCTTTGGTTTGGAACATTAGGGTGTGTCCCCGTGTTCACACCATTTCTCTTCTCGCGTGTGCAATGCGTTGGAATCTTGTTTGACACCTCGGGTGCGCCCAATGGATTGTGTTATTCTTTCCTTTCCTGCATGATGCGTAGTTAAGCCTGCATAATTTTCTTACATCCTTTCTGCATAAAATGTAGTTTGGCTTGTGCTTTTCACGTGTGGCGTGTTTACTTACTTATGTTCATGTTTGAGTTTGCTATAGCGTTTCTTTGCATAACGCTTGCATTCAGTTGTTTCGTTACATTCTTATTGCATGATCATAAGTTATGTTGTTGCATCATGCATATCATTTGCATCTTGCCCCAGAACAACGCTGGTTTGATTCCTTGCAAAGGGATACGTAGGTAGCTTGAGGGCATAACCGTTCTTTGTTTTGTTTGGTTGTTTGTCGGAGTCTTTAGCTTTGTCAAAAATGGGTTGTCTCTGGGCTTTGACATTCACTCCCATCATTTCATGACTTCCGAGTTCTGTCAAAGAGGGGCAACTATAGACGCCCCATTTTTGACCGACCTTAAGACTTGAACGTCATCGTTTGTACACTCGATGATTGTGCTTGTTTGTGCTCGTTCTGAGCGCCCAAAGTCTTCGGCGAAATGCCTTGTCTTTGAGCCTCTAAACCTATTTGTTTTGTGCTTGTTTTTTTGGCGAAACCTTGTTGCCCTGGAAGGGGGAGGGACCTTGTCGGCTAGTTTTTGGCCTTGTCGGCCACTTTTTGTGGCCGACGGCCACTTAAAGTGGCCGGTCGGCGACTTAGAGTGGATGACGGCCATTTGTCTCCTTTTTTAGATATTTGTTTGCCAGTTGTGCCAGCTGTTGTTCACTGAAGTGCATCACCATACACGTGTATGCAGGGATGAATACATGCTTGAATCTTGATTTTCTATGTATAGGTGGTGCTCTCTCCCATTTGGAGAGGTTAGACATTTTGGATCAAAATTTCTCTCTCTCTCTCTCTCTCTCTCTTTTGTTTTGTGCTTGGTAGTTTGTTTTCTCTACACCTTTGCACACTAACCCTTCACCAAACTTGACCACCTTGGAGCTGAGGTCCCTTGGAGCCTAGTTTGAGCTTTTGGAAGGAGGTTTGAGCCTGAAATTGTGGCTGTTTAGTGCTGTGCTTCAAGAGGTATAAAACTCACCTCGAAAGCTTTATTTTGACTACTTGTTTTAGCATCTTTTTGTACTGTTTTTGGCATAATTTTCAACTACAAAAAACTCTATTTTTATGGTTTAAAAATGGTGGTTTGAGGCTATTTTGTGTTAGGGGGTTGTCTCTCCCTTTTGTTCCTTAGCTTGTATAGCTTTTTGTGCCATCTTTCAAGGCTTTCAAATCAAACTTCGTGGGCCTTTAAACCGCTGAAATTCAAAGTTATTTCATTGGTGGAAAACTTGTTTTGAAGTCCAAAATTAGAGGGGTTGGCCTCCCCTCCTTGTGTCTTACTTGCATGCCTAGTTAGCATCACATCGAAGCATGTTTTTATAGCTTAACTTAGCTTATTTCCAGCATATTTTTGCCTCTGATTTGGACTATTTTAGCTCTGTTTTGGGCTTCTTTGGTCATATGAGTCTTGTTTTGTATAGTTGTAGTGCAAATGATTTCACTAGTTTGGTGTTTTAGGCCTTCAATCATGATTTGCTTGAGTTGGTTGCATGTTGTAGTGTCTTTTTACATGTTATTTCAGCATATATAGCTCTGTTACATGCTCATTTGTTTTACTCTTTCATTGCTTTTGAGAGTCGCTCTTGAGTCTTGTTTGCAAGCCTAGATAGCTTAACATGTGAGCATGTTTTTCTAGCATTTGGTACCTTAATCTTAGCATGTTTTCACTACTATTTTGACTAGTCTTAGCTCTATTTTGAGCTGGTTGGGTCCTTTGAGGCTTGTATTGTGTGGTTGTAGTGCAATCTCCTTCACTAGCTTAATGTTTTAGGCTTTTAAACATGAATTGCATGAGTTGCTTGCATGTTTTAGTGTCATTTTGCACTCCATTTCAACACTGAAATCTCTGTAATCACCCTCTATTCTTCACTCTTTCATTTACTTTGAAAGTGTCTTTGAGCCCCTTATTGGCTTAAGTGTGAAATTGAGAGACTTGTGCTTAATGGTTTCAATCCTCTTTTGTGAGTTTCTACTAACCAACGACATGAGGTCTCTTTCATGCTCAAGGCACTTATGGTACAAACCCTCTTTCCATTAGAGGACACTCACCTTTTGGACTAATCAATTAAAGAATGGATTGGTAATCTAAAATGTATAAACAAAGCAAACAAAGTAAAAGAGGCAAGATTAAGCATCTTCGTGTTGCATTGCATGTGTTCGAATCGGACGTTAATTCGAACACGAGAAAAATGGGACGTTTCATACTCAAAGTGATGAAACGTGCCACTTTCTTGGTCACCATCACCCTTGATCTTGCATGATAGGATCGCGGTTTTGTTAAGTCTTGTTTTGCATTCATTAACTTGTGTAACCTTGGCTCCTTAGCAATCATGCATTGAAAATGCTTGGTTGATGTTTTGAGGGCCGAGAATTACACTCCTTTGAACTTGCTTGATGATAAGGAGAGTAAAAGTGCACACAAACCTTGAGAATACACCACTTTACCTCTGTTTGCTCTCTGTTGTAGTGAAAAAGGAAGTTCGGGGCAAGGGTGGCCGACAGGCCAGAAGTAGTGGCCGATGGCCACTAACAGTAGCCGACCGACCAGTTATAGTAGCCGACGGCCATTTTTTGTAGCCGACCGGCCACCAATAAATTTTTGCACAAGTGTGCTCCTGAGTTGGAGCAGAGGCATTTTAGGAGTTGGCACAATTTTCAATGATCAAACGAGTGCAAACAGAGGCATTCGATGGCAAGGTAGTGGCATTTTTGGGTAGGAGCAACCAAGCATGCATGCGTCCGTCGCCCTTAAGGCCATTTAATTGCTTTAGTTAGCTTAGAATATCTAGTTAACTCGAATGTTGTTCTTAATTAGTTAGTGTAACTAATTCTTCAATTTTGGTTTGTAATATTTAGCTAGCTTAGAATAGTTAGTTAATTTATTTCAATTGTTGTAATAATTAGCATAGAATAGTTAATTAGTTTTGGTTTGTAATAGTTAGCTTAATTAGCGTAGCTAGCTAGCATATTTCATTCGGATCCTCCTTCGCGAGGGCATGATGTTGTAATAAGTATGCGTGCGTGTGTGCATGTCTTCCAACCCCACGTCTTTCTCCCTTTTATTTATCCGTTTTCGATGGTTAGATTAGTGACATTTTCAATTAGCATACCTTATGCTTGCATGTTTGCATCATTCATTCGTATTGCATGCACCGAGGCTCGGCGAATCATTCAAACTGTATTGTTGCTTCAATACTTCTTTGAATACGTGTTTCAAAGCATGCTATCGAAGTGTTGCATATACCATGATTAGGTAGCCGAGCCTATTTTATTGCATTATTGCATGCGTTCTATTAGGCATCTTGTATAGTTAGGATCATGCATTGTTTCTAACCAGTTTTTGTTTTGGCTTGGTGTACCCGGTAAGCTTTTACGCTTTAGCATACTTGCATGAGTGCGATTGCCATAGTACCATGTTTCGCATGCTTGCCATGAGGCTATGTGCTTAAATGCTAAACCGCATGAATGCCTGTGGATGAAGGCTTGATGGTTTGAATTGGAACAATTCAACGAGTGTGAGTTTTCAGGCGACTTTGTTGTGGCAAATCATGTTTTAAGCCCACTTGAGGTGGCAAATCCGCATCTTTTAGCCCACATGAGGGTGACAACTTCTAACCATTTTTCGAAAACAAACATGAATTGAATTTGTTCCAATTCTTGCGATTTTAGTCTATACTTGCTTGTGTGCGTCACATAGTAAAGTTAGCTAATAACCGGAATAAGAACACATGAGGTTTATAAAACATCATATCATGATTAGTAGAGGCTGATCTTTGATCGGACGAGCGGGGGTGCTCATTTCAGGACCTTCCCCTTTCGTACCTAAGTTCCCAAGCCGAGACAACTTTTGTGATGGGAGACACATGGCTTTTGGCATGAGTTAGGATTTCCTAAATTTTTCAAAAATAAAATATTTAGGTTGCGACTCTATAATTTGGCAAAGTAGTCTAGTTTTGGCATTATTTGATTTCAAAATCGATTTTTCAAAATGATTTGCCGGATTGGACTCTTTGGTGATTATCAGTTTCACATTGCACTTGTGAGACTAGATTCAGAACCACAAGTACAGTTCGAACTGTGAGGGCCTTTCTTTTCAAACCCTTTTCTGAAAGGTGCGGGGGCGCGGAAAAAGGCGAGCCCACAGCCTCCCTTCCTTGTGTCTTGTTTGTTAGCCTAGTTAAATCCATGTGTTAGCATGTTTTTCTAGCTTTTTGTAGCTTTGTTCCAACTTGCTTTTGCCTCTATTGTAGACTACTTTAGCTTTGTTTTGGGCTGTTTGGGTCAGTTGAGTCTTGTTTTGTATGGTTGTAGTGTAATAGTCCTCACAAGTTTGGTGTTTTAGGCCATTAGGCACCTCTTGTTTGAGTTGATTGTAAGCTTTGGTGTTGTTTTGCATTTCATTTCAGTATTAATTATGTCTGCAACCTCCTTCTTTTCTTGATTTTTCTTTTTCTTTGAAAGTTGCTTCAAGTCACTTCTGTGCCTAAGTGTGGAATTGATGTTTCATACTTAATGGTTTAATCCTTTTAGGGGTTCATTACCAACGGGTTGAGACTTCTTTCATAGCCAAAGCAACTTGTGTTTTGAGCCTTCTTTCTATTGGAGGACTCTAACTCACCCTTTTGGACTTAATTGCACAAAAGAATGATTTGGTAACTAAAATGTGTAAACAAAATTGGCAAGTAAAAATGGCAAGATAAGCATTTCTTTGTGTTACATGGCATGTGTTCAAATCGGACGTTAATTTGAACACAAGAAAAATGGGACATTTCATACTCAAAAGTGATGAAATGTGCCACTTTCCTAGGTCTCCGTTGCCCTTGATCATGCATGATAGGACGATGGTTCTTGAGTGTCTTGTTTTGCATTCATTGAGCTTACACACCTTGAAGCACAAGCCATCATGTAAGGAAATTGCTTAGATTGGTGGTTTGTGGTTTAACTTCACAACTTCTTGGATTTGACCATGAAAAGGAGAGGTGAATTGTGCAGACAATTCTTGGGAAAACCCTCTTTTTGCTCTGTTTGTACTCTGTTGCAGGATGGTAATCCAATGCATCTGTGGCCGGTAGGCCACCATCCATGGCCGGCAGCGCACCATAGATGGCCGACAGACCACCTTTTTGGCCGGCAGATGGCCGGCAGCATTCATCCATGGCCGGCTGGCCATTGAAGTAAACTTCAGCAGAATTTTGGTAAGGTGGAGCAGAAAGGATCTGGAAATGATCAACTCTACAAACAGAGACTTTCGAGAGCAAAACAGAGGTCTTTTCGGGCAGTAACCGAGCATGTGCATCTTCCACTTCCCGAGGCAGAGTAGTGGCAGCATAGTTAGAAATGCTAATTGCTTAGTTTAGTTACATTTGTGTTGTAAATTAGTTAGCTTGCTAGTTAGTTAAGTTAAAAGTGTTGTCATAATTAGTTAATTAGTTTAGCTATTTATTTCATTTGATTTGAAATAATTAGCTTAATTAGATTAGCTTAATTAGCTTAGTCCTAATTAGTTGCTAGTTAGCTTAGTTTTATTCATTCAAGCTCTCCGTCGTGAGAGCAAAATGTAATAATGTGTATGTCTTCCAAGCCCACGTCTTTCTCCATTTTACTTAATCACTTTTGATGGTTAGATTAGGGACATGTTTCAATTAGCATATCTTATGCTTGCATCCATTCATTTTGTATTGCATGCACCGAGGCTCGGCGCATCATTCTAACTGCATTGTCATTTCAATACTTTCTTTGAATACGTGTTTAACCGGATGTTATCAAATCGATCCACATGCCATATTAGTAGCTGAGCCTATTAATTTCATTCTTTGCATGTGTTGCATTAGACAATTTCTATAGTTGGGAATCATGCATATTTTTCTAACTCGTGTTTTCTTAGCTTGGAGTACTAGATGAGTTTTTTATGCTTTAGCATACTTGCATGAGTGTGAGTGATTGTCATGTCTAGCATGGTTACCATGAGGCTAAATACTTACTTGCTAAACTGCTTGAATGCCTGTGGATGAAGGCTTGTTGTTTGAATTGGAACGATTCAACGAATGTATGTGTTAAGCCCACTTTGTTGAGTGGCAAATCAGTCTTAAGCCCACTATGTTTGGTGGCAAATCCGCAAACTTTAAGCCCACTTGAGGTGGCAAATTCAAACCATTTTTCACAAACAAACATGAAATTAAGTTGTTCCAATTCGAGCAAACTAGTCTATACTTGCTTGTGCACGTCACGTAGTAATGCCAGCCTAATAAACCAGAACAAGAGCGCATAATGTTTATAAAATATCATATCATGATTAGTAGAGGCAGATCTTTGATCGGGCGAGCGGGGGTGCTCAATTCATGACCTTCCCTTCTCGTACCTAAGTTCCTGAGCCGAGGCAACTTTGGTGATGGCGGACACGTGGCCTTTGGCATGAGTCATGGGTTTCCTAGATTTCCCCAAAATAAAATATTTAGGTGGCGAGTCTGTATCTGGCAAAGCAGTCAAATTTTGGCATTTTTTTATTCAAAATCAATTTTCCAAAATGATTTTTCGGATTTAGACTATTTGGTGTTTATCAATTTCACATTGCACTTGTGAGATTAGATTCAGAACTGCAAGAGTCCAAACTGTAGGGCTCTTTTCGAGTTTCTGAAAGGGGGCGCGAAAAAGCCAAGCTACAGAGGGGTGGCTAACCCCTCCATTTTTGGGACTTCAAAACCACTTTTTTAGTCTCAGAAAACCTCAGAAGATCAGTGGTGAAAAGCTCAAAAAAATTTGATGAAAAGATGGGAAACACAAGTGTAAAAGCCTAGGAATCAAGATTCAAAGAAGGGTGGTCAACCCCTCAACCTTTAATGGCCTTAAACCACAAGTTTCAGCCCATAAGCAAAGGTGAAAAATGGTACAAAAACAGCAAGTAAAGATAGAAAAGTAGTGTAAAGATAGTTAAAGTTATACCTCTTGAAGCAAGGTAACTTTTTTGTTAACATACCCATAAGTTCTCACTCTCAAGGGCTGAGATTTGAGCTTAAGGACCTGAGAGAGTGTGTGTAGGTTGCAAGATAGAGAGAGAGTGCCATGGAAGTATTGGAGTTTTTGGAATTTTTTCTAACCTGATTTCAAGAGGGGTGGTCACCTATATATAGAAAAACATGTGACTATCTCAGAAATATCAGTATAGAGACAGCTAGTGTAGTGCATGCACTAGTGGGGACAACTGGCACAACTGGTAAAAAGATCTAGTTTTTCGATACAAGTGGCCTGCAAGCCACTAAAAGGGGGCGGTTGTACACTAATAGTGATCGGCTAGCTACTTTAGTGGCCGGCCAACTACATGCAGACAAAAATCTATTTGGACTCGGTTATAGGTCATTCTTGAGTCTAAATTGAGGCCCCGGAAGTCTGATTTTCAGTGGAGGTGGCCTCACATCTAAATTCTAAGTATGCAAAGAGATATGACTAATTTAGGGAAGGTGCTCATTTCTTTCTCAACGAATTGATGCCCAATCTTTTCCCTAACTAGTTTTCTTCCCTCCCCTCCTAGTTTCTTCAACTTCAAACCAATAAATATGATGTTTTTAAAAAAATTTCAAAGACTTCACCTTCCTTCCATTTATTTCCACTTTGTCTTTACTCGATTTATTGAAAAGTGCAATATTTTAAAAGAAATGCGAGCCTTGGAACATCGTAGAAACATTTGGAAAAATATTTTGAAAAATAGGGTTTTAAGGTCTAAAATAGTTTTGGTCAAAATAGGGTGTAAGGTTGGGATTAGAAGCTCTTCTTGCTGAAGAAATCAAACGTTTGTACAACATAACTTTTATTATCGAGTGATCAACCTGAGGCGCCCAAGTCTTTGGTGCGGTCAAAAATGGGGTGTCTACACGTGTTTCTAGATTATTCCATTATTAAGAATGTTTAAATGATGAAAAACAATGGCTAAATTGGCATGAGGATGTAAATATGCGCTTGTAAGTGTTAGGCAAAATTTGTTGAAACAGGGTCTTTGCTCAAGCACACACTTGGTCGCTTGAGCGGTGTGGCGTAACTACAAAAGTACTGAATGCTCAAATTTTATGCTCGATAGTCGCTTGATGGTCGCTCGAGCCTAGTGCCGAACAAAAATGGGTTTGCTCGAACGCATACTTGCTCGCTCGAGCCAACGGCCAAATGTCGGTAAAAGTACTGGATGTCTTTGTTTTCAAGTGAAGGATTCTTTGCTCAAGCAAACTGGACGAATTTTGGGTTTTCCAGATTTGTGTTTGCATTTCAAAATCATTCTTTTCTTGTTCAAAACTTGCAAGTGTAGACATCCCCGAACGTCTCGGGAGAAATCTCGTTTTGTTCATTGGGCTTACTACAGTTCAGACTCAAATGTCACGGTTCTGAATCTTATCCCGCAAAGTGCAATGCGAGACCGATAAATCACCAAGGAGTCCAAATCCAGCAAATCGTTTTGAAAAACAGATTTTTAGAAAGAAGTGCCAAACATGGACTGCTTTGCCAGATACAGAGTCGCCACCTATATATTTTGTTTTGGGGGAATTTAGGAAACCCTGACTCGTGCCTAAGGCCACTTGTCCGTCATCACCAAAGTTGCCTCGACTCGAGAACTTGGGTATGATTGGGGAAGGTCATTTCATGAGCACCCCCGCGCGCCCAATTAAAGATCGGCCACTACTAAGCATGATATCGAGTTTTTGAAAACACATGTGCTCTTATTCCGGTTTATTAGCCTAGAATTACTATGTGATGTATGCAACATACAAGTACAGACTGGATTGCCTAATTTGGAACAAAGCATCGCATATCCGTTTATTTCAAAAATGGATTGAAGTTTGCTACTTGCAAGTAGGCTAAAACACGGGTTTCGACGAATTATTCCAACTCAAGCAACACAACCTTCACCCACAGGCATTCAGGTAGTTATATCACATAAGCAAATAGCCTCATGGCAAGCATGCTATCATGGCGGTCACTCACACACATGCAAGGATGCTAAAGCATAAACACTCATTGAGTACTCCAAGCCAAAACAGAAGATAGTTGGTAATCATGCATGATCCTAGCTATGTCAAGAATGCCTAATGCAATACATCCAAAATGCAACTAAGATAGGCTCGGCTATCCTAAAATGTCATGTGAAATGCAACTTGATACATGTATTCAAACAGGAATTGAAATACAATGCAGTTAGTATGATGTGCCGAGCCCAGTACATGCAAGATAGATGAATGAATGCGAACATGCGAGCATAACGATGCTAATTGAAACATGCCACAAAACTAACCATCATAAGCTAGTAAATAAAAGGGAGAAAGACGTGGGGTTAGAAGACATGCATCACACACACGCACACGTATTACAATGTTCTCCCTCTCGCAGAAGGTCCGAATAAATAATACATAACCAACTAGCTAATCTAAGCTAATTAAACTAGTTATTACACAACCAAAATGAATAACGAATTACAGCTAAATATTACACAACATTAATTAATTAACAAGTTAAACTAAGGAAGCAAACAAATTAACATGCAAGCTACATGAAATGGACGGTCTCAGCTCTGTTCCGAATGATAAAGGATGCATGCATGCTCGAGTCGCCTTGTCGGGAAATCCATCGCGATGTCTCAGCTCGCCTTTGTTTGCAATTGAACTTAGAAACTTGCACAAAGCTCCAAGGAGATGAAACTCCACCCTGGGAATCTAGGCGAAGGCTACTCCACCCTGAGACCACCTACCGACCGCCCTTGGTGGTGAAAACCAGAAAAGGTGGTTGGCCTGCCAAAAAACCTAGTCGGCCGGCCAGTTTCTTCTCCTGGTTTCTGCATTTTCTGCAACAAAGGCAAGAGAGAGAGAAGGCAAAGTATTTTCAACATATGTGTGCCCGACCACTCTCCCCGCCATTGCATAAGCTCTAGGGAGTGTAGTCCTCGATCCTCGTGCCATCAATTACGTATCTCGATGCATGATGGCCGAGGAGTCGAATTGCACGACTCAATGTGAAATAAATGCACATGTAAACACCTAAAGCCAACAACTCTATCATGGATAGTCAAGAGTATCGGTGACTAAGAATCGTGGCATGTTTCGTCACTTTGAGTACGAAACGTCCCTCATTTCCCATGTTTGGACTAAACCCTACTCCAAACACAATGCAACAAATAATGTATGGACAAATGCAACTCTAGCATGCGATCTAAATATAATGCAACTGAGTGATGCGAAGATGCACGGAATGACATGCAAGCATGCGAATAGCATACACAATGCTATGAACTAATCAATGGCATACTCAATGCACATGGATTATATGGCATGCATACACAATGCACTAACATACGCAATGTTATGAATGAGGTATACGCAATGCAATAATCAAACATGTGATAACATGGACTATAGGGCATACACAATTCAAGACAGACTTAAACCAAGATGGATAGGCCTCGGCCATACCCAAATCAGTGGCCAATATGACGAAAATGAGGCAACAAGGTACATGCAAACATGCACAAATGCAAGGGACCAAACCTAAGGAACGAAGTACAACTTTACCAAAGCATGACAAGGATGAAATATGGCATACAATGACACATGTTCCAGCTCTGAAATGACATACAAGATGGTCCCAAATCATGCAAACAACTCACCCGATGCATGTTGGATGGCACAATTACCGAAACTAGTGAAATGCATTACACTAGAGGTATGCAAAACGATGCCCAAATGACCAAACCAACCCCAAACAGTTCCTATGCGGACCCAAAACAGTGGCAAAATGGACTAAAATGATGGCTTGCAATGCACAAAATTAAAGCCCATGCAATGGCCCATAAATGAGGTATACAAGAACAACTCTCAAACGCATTTAAAGAGTGGAAAAGATGGGGGAACATGGCACAAGTATAGGCTCTGAAATAACGTGATCAATGATGCCAAGACATGGAAACACCTCAAGTTAAGCATGAAAAGGGCTTCAAAACTCAAGGCTAGGCAAGGATATTACACTACAAGTATGCATGGCAAGCATCATTCGACCAAGAGGCCTCAAAATAGAGCTAAGGCAGCCCAAAATATGGACAAAATTAGTTGGAAGTATGGCCAAAATATGCTAGAACCAATGGCCAAAACAACATGCAATATAAGCTAGTGAGCATTGTTTACACTACAAGCATGTGAAACATTCAAGAGGGCACTAAACCAGTGAAAACCCACTGAAACATGATCAATACATGCAAGAACGACATGCTCCTTTGATAAGCTATGAAGAGGATTGTTCTACACATGCAAGAGCCAAACATGAGGTGACCAAACCAGCCCTAGATAGAGCCTAGGAAGGTCCTAAAAGTCACTAAAAATGGCCTGAACCAAGGCTAGGAAGTGTGGAAATATGTGCACCTTTGAAAGGCCAAATATGCTAGTAAACAAGACAACAAGAGAGAGGGTCACCCCTCTCTGATTTTGGCCCTCAAAACCACATTCTCACCACTGAAAATCCATTGGATTTCAGTGGTAGGAAGGCCAAGCAAAGATTAATCAAAGGCTTTATGGCATGGCACAAAACAAGGCTATTTAAAGCATGCAAAAGGGTAGATGACCTTCAACACCAAAATGGTCTTAAACAAACATCAAAAGGACCTCAAAACAAGACTTTTTTCAGTTGACAACAAAGCCCAAATAAGCATACAAGTTTGGCTAAGAGAGTGATCAAGATAATGCTTAAAAGAGGGAAAAGTGATTACCCTTGAAGCTCGGCAACAACCAGCAACTTCTGGACCAAAAACCCAGCCCTTAACCTCTGAAAACGACCTCCAAGAACCTTAGGCTGATGGTGGAAGTGTGTGGCTATGAGGTGTGGTGCAATAGGCCAAGAACAATGCACTTTTGGACCCAAAATGAAGAGATATAGAGAGAGATATATCTCTTCGCCTTAGACAAAAATCTGAACCTCCACAAAGGAGGGGGAGGCCCTCCTTTATAGCCAAAAGGGACCAAAGCTTCTCAAAGAAGCTAAAAACCAAGGTTGAAGGTCCTCCATACACGTGTATGGAGGATCCAGTCTGTGCCTTCCAGCTGGCACAGCTGGCAACAACTCACAGAGACAAAACTGGGGGAGGCAGGTCGACCAGTTCAGGTGGTCAGCCGACCACTTCCCCTGGTCAACCGACCAGTTCAAAAGGTTCAACTCAATGAAAGGTGGTCGGCAACCCCATTTGATGGTCTCCACATTGAATGTAAGCTAGTGGTATGGTGGGAGACCAGTAAATGTGGCTCAAAGACCAAGGAGACCAGTTTCCTAACAAGAAAACTGGTTGGCGGGAGAAAAATGGTCTCCAAGGAGAAAATGTGGTCTCCCAATCTTGTATCACCTCCCAAACAATGAAAAGAAGGTCCATGCCAAAAATGAACCAAGACGGATGCAAAACGAGGGTTCGGGGGTCAAAACACGTAGCCGGGTGCCGCGAAAACAGTCTGTTAAGCAACGAAAGTGGCGTGCAACTACAAAGGTGGTCTCCCAGGCCACAGTGTCCCTCTAGAGAGAGGAAGAAAGGTGTGTGCCAAAAATCGTGCCAAACGGAGAAAGTTAAGCAGTCTCGAACCGAGGCGCTCGGCCGACGGCTCCGAAAACTAGAAACTGGTCTCCATATGGGAAAAGTGGCCTACGACCACGAAAAGTAGCATACGGCCACTGAGAGATGGTCTACGGGACCTCTCCCTCCCTTCGTGAAGAGAAAAAAAGGCTTGGTTCGCAAACCGAGGCAAAACACAAAAAGGTCCCGAGGTTCAGGGGTAAGGCTCTTAGCCGAAACTCCGAAACCTCAGAACGAGCACAACATGCACCATCACCGAGCGCTCAATTAATGGCGTCGGAGTGTTAAGGTCGGTCAAAAATGGGGTGTCTACAGTTAGCCCTCTTTGACAGAACTCGAAAGTCATGCGTGACGGGAGTAAATGTCAAAGCCCAGAGACGACCCATTTTTGACAAGGCTGAAAACTTAGAAAAACAGGCGGGATAAGCAAGAGATGTGCCCGCAGGCAGGGGCAAAATGCAAAACGATATGCACAAAGTCGAACATAACTCATGATTATGCAAAGCGAGCTGTAATGAAGCAAATATTCACAATAAATGCAACAGTTTAAGCAAATGTTATGCAAAGCAAGTAAACACGAGCCAAACCACATCTCATGCAGAAAGGATGTAAGAAAATCATACAATTCTCTCTGCGTCTCAAGCGGAGAAGGCTAATACCGACTACCGAGAACACTCGGAGTCTCAAATGAAACAACTCTCAACGTATCAAAACGCAAAAGGAGAAAGCGAATAAATGGACACCGGAACGCATCTGAGTGGTCGAAACCGAAGACCTCCTAACGCACCACACACGAGAGTAGAAAAGGTATGAAAGAACACCGAAACTCTTCCGAGTGTTCGAAACCGAAGATGTCATAACGCACCGCATGCTAGAGGAGAAAAGGTATGAATGACCACCGGAACTCATCCGAGTGTTCGAAACTGAAGATGTCCTAACGCACCGCATGCGAGAGGAGAAAAGGTATGAATGAACACCAGAACTCATCCGAGTGTTCGAAACCGAAGATGTCCTAATGCACCGCATGCGAGAGGAGACACCGGAACTCATACAAGTGTTCGAAACCGAAGATGTCCTAACGCACCGCATGCGAGAGGACAAAAGGTATGAATGAACACCGGAACTCATCCGAGTGTTCGAAACTGAAGATGTCCTAACGCACTGCATGCGAGAGGAAAAAAGGTACGAATGAACATCGGAACTCATCTGAGTGTTCGAAAACGAAGATGTCCTAACGCACCGCATGCGAGAGGAGAAAAGGTATGATTGAACACCAGAACTCATCCGAGTGTTCGAAATCGAAGATGTCCTAACGCACCGCATGCGCGAGGAAAAAAGGTACGTTCAAACTGAACCGGAACTTTTCTTGAATGAACCGTACATACAATATCGTGCCTGTAGAAGAAAGGAACTTAATAGGTACAATAAGTTAGCAGCATATGTTCAGAGCTATATCAAATGCAGACACGTACGACGCTGATGGAAAAGTGCATAGCCATGCAAGTGAAACGTGCGTGACGACGCAAACGGAGGGATGCATGACAATGCAACCTAAGTGTGACGCATAAGAATGCGGAAGGGATGCAAAACAATGCAACCTAAGTGTAACACATAACAATGCGGAAGGGATGCAAGACAAGCCAACCTAAGAATGACGCATAACAATGCAGAAGGGATGCAAAACAATGCAACCTAAGTGTAACGCATAACAATGCGGTACAATTCAATGCACTAACAAGTGCAGATGAGGTGCGCAAGATAGCGCGAATGATGCAGTGCACAAAACAGTGCGATGCGCAAAATAGCGCGAATGATATGCAATATTAGAAAACAATGAAATAATATACAATGTAACGAAACAATGCAAATGATATGCAATGTATGTGAGATGATAAAATCACAAGCACTACAAAACCACACAAATATCATAAAGGGATGGAGATGCAACATCAGACTACTTATAACATAGAAAAGGTGCCGGAGCACTCTAACACAATTCTCTTAGTGGAATAGGTGCATGCACAGACAGAACTATGTGTTTCGTAGAAAGAAAATACAAGTAATTGGGTGGGATGATATAAGTGAGGAATGATCTGCTGAGGAAAGATTGTGATCCTACATGTTGAATGCAACGAAACAAAATGCGAGGCAGTGGATGAAGTGAATGAGGCGCGCGGCCAAACCACATTTTGCCTAGAAAAGGCATAGACACAAAACAAACCACGTTTAACACAGAAATGGTGCCGTCAACCTCAAACCACAATTCCCTTAGTGGAATAGGCTTGTACACAAAATCACATAACCATGCTTAACGCGAAAAGTATGGGCACATGCCTTAACATGGAAAGGCGCAAGCGGTACAATGGATATGCAGTGAATGCATACGATAAATGCTATGTACAATGCAATGTAATAGCTAAAATGCAAGGGATGGAGTGGATAAGGCGCGCGGCTAAACCTTATCTTGCCTAGAAAAGGCATGGACACAAACAAACCACGTCTAACACAGAAATGGTGTCGTCAACCTCAAACCACAATTCCCTTAGTGGAATCGGTGCGTACACATAATCACATAACCGTGCTTTAATGCGAAAAGTATGGACACATGCCAGACTAAGCTTAACATGGAAAGGCGCAAGCGGTACAATCGATATGCAGTGAATGCATGCGATAAATGCTATGTACAATGCAATGTAATAGCTAAAATGCAATAAACGTACTAGACGATGTAGTAGTTAGGAAGTGAAGGTACCTTACAGGGGCAATCGGCAATGTCCTACCTCATGTTGCTGGGGATCTTTCCCTCTTTCTTGGTTGAACCACAGGTACTACTTTTCTCCCTGACTATGGTCACAGCTTTCCCTATTCTCTAATCGGGTGACAGACTAGGTTGGTTCAGTATCTAGAATTGAGGCGCATACACATGCTATCTCAATCTATGGGGCTGCCATACAGATTTAAAGTCGAGGATATACCCCTGGGTATTTAAACCAGACTTCAGTCTCGGAAATCCCAGACCTTTGCGTTGTAGGCATGAGCCATTCGAACTCTAGGTTCCACCGTCTCAGTTGGTCTCCTAGGAACTCACTGCAAACACAAAGCAGGTGGCTATACCAGACCACCGGAAGTCGTTCGGGCACGACAAACACCAAAGGAATTGCACCTTTAGAGGATTTAAGATCTCCTAGACCAAAGAGTGCACAAGACAGTGCGAATGAAGATTGAAGATTTAAAGTCTGCTAGACTAGAGGATTTAAGGTCTCACAGGCCAGAGAGTGCACAAGACAGTGCAATGCTATACACTAACAAGTACAAGTGAGGTGCACAAGAAAGCGCGAGCAGTGTACTAACAAGTGCAAGTAAGATGCGCACGAAAGCGTGAACACGTTCAATGCAAAAGATACAAACATTTTCTATGCAAGATGAGAGTATGTAATGAAATGCACAGGATAATGCGATGCGCAAGAAAGCGCGAGTATGAATTGCACAAAACAGTGCGATGCGAGAGAGAGCGCGAGTGTAAACTGCACAAAACTGTGCGAATGCGCGAGAGAGCGCGAGTGTAAACTGCACAAAATAGTGCGATGCGCGGGAGAGCGCGATAAAATGCATGCACCATGCAAGACTTGGCACACAGCTTCCGACATAGCATTCCATTCATTTGGCACATAGCTCACAACACAACACTTTGTTTGTTTGGCATGCGGCTCACAACACAACACTTTGTTTGTTTGGCATGATGCTCACAACACAATATTCTGTTCATTCGGCACGCAGCTCAAAACACAGCACTCTGTTTATCTGGGTACACAACTCTTTTGGGCACACAGCTCGTTTAGGCACACAACTCATTTCGGGCATGCAGCTCATTTTGGGCACACAGCTCATTTCAAGCACACAACTCATTTTTCGGGCACACGGCTCATTTCGGACACACGGCTCATTTCGGGCACACAGCTCATTTTAGGGCACACGGCTCATTTTGGGCACACGGCTCATTTTTTGAGCACAAGGCTCATTTCGGGCACATGGCTCGTTTTTCGAGCACGCAGCTCATTTCGGGCACGGCTCATTTTCGGACGCACCGTTCATTTTGGGCACACAACTCATTTTTCGGGCACACGGCTCATTTTTCGAGCACACAGCTCCATTTTCAGGCACACGACTCATTTCGGGCACACAACTCATTTTTCGGGCACACGGCTTATTTTGGGCACACGGCTCATTTTCGGGCGCACAGCTCATTTTGGGCGCACAGCTCATTTTTCGGGCACACGGCTCATTTCAGGCGCACAGCTCATTTTGGGCACACATCTCATTTTTTGAGCACAAAGCTCATTTCGGGCACTCGGCTCGTTTTTCGAGCACACAGCTCATTTTTGGGTGCACAGCTCATTTTGGGCACACAGCTCGTTTGGGGCACGCAGCTCATTTTTGGGCACACAGCTCATTTTTCGGCCGCACCGCTCATTTTCGGGCACACAACACATTTTTCGATTTTGAACACCCAACTCAGCGTTTTTTCCATTCTGAACGCACAGCTCATTCACTCTACTTTGAACACGCAGCTCACACATTTCAATTCTGAACACGCAGCTCATATATTTTCATTTGCACACAGCTCATTCTTTATTTTGAACACGCAGCTCATAAATTTTCATTTCTGAACACACAGCTCATTCCCTTCATTTTGAACACGCAGCTCACACATTTTAATTCTGAACACGCAGCTCATACATTTTCATTTGCACGCAGTTCATTCTTAATTCTGAACACGCAACTCGTAAATTTTCATTTCTGAACAGACAACTCATTCACTTCATTTTGAAGACACGGCTCACATATTTCACTTTGAACACGCAGCTCACACATTTTAATTTTGAACACGTAGCTCATAACACAACACTGCTCAATCTGAACACATGGCTCATAACACAGTATTCTTTTAATTTTGAACACACAGCTCATTCTGAACATACAGGATGCGATGACGGAACTTGCAGAAGTTGAAACAAACTCAGATGCCCGACATTTTCCTTTTTTCCTTTTGTTTCAAAATCTGGAACCTATATAACTTCATATAGGTCCTGGTTTTACTATTCCCACATGACCCGGGTTGAACCCTGCAGTTTTTGAAAGAACAATATCTGTTTTGCACAAATATGGAGAATGACACAGTACTCTGGGCATAAAACGATTTTTGAAATTGAGAGTGAGAATAAGTTCTCAATTGGGTATTGAGCCTATGACTAAACACAGCACACCACGACTCAACAACAAAGAGAAAGACAAGGTAAGTCAACCTAAGCACATCTACAGACACCCGAAACGACTCAAAACAAGAATCGAGACAAACAAAACAACTGACACGACACACAGACGTGTTCCAATGGCAAGAGACCTCTCAGTGCACGTGGAGCCAGTTTCTTCGGGTATTGTTTCCCACCCTTTCTCATTTGTGATTCTCACATCACTCGGCCCTCAGGCTCTGTTTTTCTAAAAAAAGCCCTTTTCCTCACTTTTTCCTCTCAGCGCACATCTCTCTATTCTTCAATCTCTCATTTTTTTATCCCTCTCCTGGGTGATTGATGGATAAGCAGGAAGTTGTGGGTTCTTGCCCCTGGTATTCTACCAAGTTCTCATTCTTGTTCACAACAGTGAGTTTCTCCCACAGAGGGGTTGCAAATCGACCAGACGTGCACCAGATCTGCAACTCACATCGGTTGACGATGCTCTGCTGGGGAGTTTGGACATGATCAGATCTGGTCCAGATGAAGAAGTGGAATATCTTGCCCCAGTCCAGTTCGTGCTTCGCACTTAGCTTGATACCTCGTTGCTTGGAGGATGTGCGAGCTTTTTGCCATTTTGCGATCAGCTTCAGTGGTCCCCTTTTCCGGTAGGTATGATGCCCTTTCTGGCAAGTGCGTTGATATAGGAGAAAAGAAAGAAAACCTAACTCAACTGTGCCCGTAGTTCATAATTTTGACCATTTTTTGTTTTTGCTTTCTACTAAAACAATTTTGACCAATATGAGAGTTAGATTAACACACTTGTTCGATTTTCTGATTTGAAATCATGCAAGTTTGGTTATGAGCACTGAAAATTTTCCTTTCTGGGTCGAAGAAATGGTCCAGTTTTTGAAAAGTGGAATAATTTTCGAGAGAATTAGTCAACCTCAGTAAAAATTCTCAAAAACTATTTTTGCAAACGGCCACTGCCCAACGAGCACGGAACCTACTCTCGAGATGCACAACCTTAGATCCGAAGGAGAATTGCCCCTTGTCTGAACGACACTGCATGGCAACGGAAAGTTGCCCCTTGTTTGAATGGCACCGCAGCGCATCATATGGCAACAGAAAGTTGCCCCTTGTTTGAATAGCACCACAGCACACTGTAACCGGTTTTCAAGGTGACGATCACAACCGAATTCTCGGATACAGAGAAGACAATGATGATCAGAACTATTACATGGACACTGTCAAATTTGAAGTGTTTTACGGCTGGACTTCAGAATAAAGTTGCCTGCGTATCCCAAAGAAGGGAATTAAGCCTTATGTAGTTCAGGGTTAAGGTACACTCGGGTATTAACCTCTCCTTGTGCGCTCTAACTTTTGCCAAGGCTGCCCTTTCTGGGTTTTCAACCTTGCGAGCTATGTTCTTCTTTTCTTTTCAATTCTTTTTATTTATTTTCTACTTTTTCTTTTTCATCTTTTCCTTTCATTTTCTTCATTTTTCTTCTTTTTCTTTTTTTTTTTCATTCTTTGCATTTTTCTTTTTTTTTTTTTGTTCTTTTTCTTATTTTTCTTGCTCGAACTTTTTCCTGGGTCGCCCTTCCAGGTTTTCGGCCCAGCGAGCCCCTCAAGGGTAAAAGTGTAGGTTTGTCCATGTCAAATGGTTTTGAGATCCTGAAGTCATCTGAATCTAGGAGAATGGCTGTTGTTCACTGACGATGTTGGAGTCCATCCAATGGGGGGCTGAATTTGCCCCCTAGTGTTGTGCATAGGAACTCGGTTATCCATCCGCAATACTTTCTTCTTTCCTCCCTTCTGGGATTTGGCATTCTTGTTGATCTTTGTTAGTTTGAGAAACATCCCAATTTTTTTGACTCTTCAAGCACCTTTGACATTTTTACCCCTAGTTTGAGGGGTGCTTTTGATCTAGCTTTGCAAGCTTCTTTTGACGACATCTGATCTTCTTGATCTGACTTCCCTGCCCCTAGTTTAAGGGCTGCTTCGAATCTGGCCACATAGGCCTCACATTGTAGTTGACCGTTGAATATTCTGAATTCAAGTTCAAGGTTTGAAAGTGAGGGGTCAAGTCTCGGGGCTGAGAACGATGCTAAGCTGCACAATCTCAAGAGCGATTCCATACTGGTCTTCGCAGGACCGCACAAAACATTTTTTTTGAAATCTTTTAAGAAAGCGACTAGTCGCTCGCGCTGAAGATAGTACGGAACCAATCAGGGTCAAGCCAGGATCCTTCTCAGTACTCACATTAACAAACATGATCTCATAGGCTTAACACGCCTCTCTTTCTCTCAATTTGATCAAATTCTTGCAAATGCCGAGGAATTCCTTTCTCTTTGTTTTCACCACAGTGTTCAAAAAGTTTTGAAAAACTTAGGTCAATGTAAGGATTTAAAGGCACAGAAAAATAGGTGAAAAACACTACCGTTTCATTCGAATTTCTGGCACAATTGGCTCAAAGCAGAAATAAGCACGAAGACATAAAAACCACTGCTTTTTCATTCAGACCTTCTAGTCTAACTGGCTCCACGGCAGAAACAGACCCAAAAGAAAGCAAAAAGAAAAACGCAAAACAAAATAGTGATGCCCGAGGTAACATCCCCAGAATCACCTGACTCCTATACAATAGGACTGACTTGATACAACAAGACAGACCCCAATCCAAAGACTGACTTAAAGCAGAAAGACAGACTCAAAACAACACAACAGAACAGAGTCAATACCCAAGCCAGAACGTAAAATAACCAGCATTTGCAAATGCTCAAAACAGTGCGTGCCATACGCCACATGTGAAGTAAACTGAGCACCCCCTCGTAGGTGGGTCATTCCCTGATCACATACTTGTATTATCCTCGAAGTCCACCAACTCAGTGGTGATAGACTTTGCTGAGCTTGGTGGGAGGACGACCTCATTGTCAAATAGATCCTGCACTTCATGGCGAGGACGGAAGCAGTTGTCGGTGGTGTGACCGGTCTGTTGATGGTTGTAGACGTCCCCGAACGCCCCGGGAGGGTGAGTCCCGTTCTGTTCATCTGTGGGCTTACTACAGTTCGGGTTCGATTTGTTGTCACGGTTCTTAATCTGAACCAAAGAGTCCAAATCCGGCAAATCGTTTTGGGAAAAACAGATTTTTGAAAGAAGTGCCAAACATGGATTGCTTTGCCAGATACAGAGTCGCCACCTAAATATTTTTTAAATGGGGAAATTTAGGAAACCCTGACTCGGTGCCAAAGGCCACGTGTCCGTCATCGCCAAAGTTGCCTCGGCTCGGGAGCTAGGGTACGATTGGGGAAGGTCAGCTATGAGCACCCCCTCTCGCCCGGTCCGAAGACCGGCCTCTACTAACCGTGATATCCATTTTTGAAAATGTTATGTGTTCTTATCCCGATTATTAGCCTAGAATTACTATGTTATGCGCACAGCAAACAAGTATAGACTAGATTGCCTAATTTGGAAATAAGCATTGCATATCTGTTTGTCTTAAAAAGTACTTTGGAATTTGCTACTCGCAAGTAGACTAAAATACGGATTTCAACGAGTTTTTCCAACTCAGACAATCCAACCTTCACCCACATGCAATCAATCAGTAATATCACGTAAGCATTTAGCCGCATGGCAAGCATACTGTCATGGCAACACTCACATGCATGCGGTATGCTAAAGCATAAATACTTACAATGTACTCCGTGCCAAAACAATAAACTAGTTAGCAAACATACGTGATCCTAGTTCATGTCAATTTGACTAATGCAACACATGCAAGATGCAATTAGAGTAGGCTCGGCTAACCTAAACATGGCATGTGAAATGCGATCAATTTGATGCACGTATTCAATCTGGAATCGAAATACAAATGCAGTTAGCATGATGTCCGAGCCTAATGTATGCAATACAAATGCATGAATGCACGCATGCATAGCATAAGGTATGCTAAAATAAATG
>NW_021024952.1:1764616-1781004 GCF_004153795.1 Camellia sinensis
TTAATGATAGAATTTCTTTAACTTGTCTAGGTTGACAGGCTATGTGAACTCTACCCCATCTAGATTCATTAGAATAACTGCTTCTTCAGTCATGATCTTTTTGATGATATACGACCCCGTCCAATTTGGTTTGAACTTTCCTCTTGAGTCATGCACCAGAGCTCAGTTCTCTTTGAGTACTAGATCCCCTTCTTTCAAGTTCTTAGCTTTCACCTTTTTGTTAAATGCCCGAGCAATTCTTCATTGGTAACCTTGGACATGGTATAAGGCTTGTAGCCTTCTCTCATAAAAAAGAATTAACTCCTCGAACCTACTTTTTTGCCATTCAGCCTACTCAATTTGACATTCCGCCAATGCGCATAGCGAAGGGATCTCAATTTCAATGGGTAGGACAGCTTCCATCCCATAGATTAAAGAATAGGGAGTTGCTCCAGATCTTTGTATCTATTGATTGTTTTTCGCAGAATGGTTTTTACGTTCTTATTGGCGGCCTTAACAACTCAATTGGTTTATGGTTGATATGGTGATGAATTATGGAAAGTTACACCATAATTTTCGAGCAAGTCCGCCACTTCTCCTTTGAAGTGAGAGCCATGATCTAACACTATTTTGTTTGGCAGACCATGTCTACAGATGATGTTATTTTGGATGAATTTGGCCACGTGCAAGGTTTTGAGGACCGAAAAAGATATAGGGTACTTACGTGTAGGTCCTAATAAGTGAACTTATTATTTAATAGGTTCTATGGGAAAAATAGTCAATGGCCATCAGTATGTACTCATGCCCATTTGATCTCTTTAGCATGACTGCACCAATTACATCAATTCCTCATGTAGAGAAAGGCCAAGGTAAGGTCAGGTTATGCAAATGTGAGGGTGGTACATTCATGAGGTTTGCATGAGCTTGGAATTTGTGGCACCTTCTGACGAACTATATGCAATCACTCTTCATGGTAGATCAGTAGTACCCTTGTCTCAGGATGTTCCTTGCTAGCATAACTCCATTCATATGTGCTCTGCATTTTCCTCCATGTATTGATTCTGTGATCTTTTTCCTTCGTTCTGCATTCCCCTCTTGTATGACTTTCCCCCCACAAGATTTATTGGGTTGTTAAGCATCGAATGGCCCTTTTGTCTTTCTCTGTTGCTCATTGCAGATATTTCCCCTTTTTCTATGAAGTTCCAAATGTCGTAATGCCAAAGATGTCCATCTCAGACTTCTTCTATGGCGGCGATCACTTCGTATGCTGGCACATATCTTTGCTCTATGATGATTGGTCTCATTTTGATTCCTTCCGGGACATCTACCATAGAAGCTAAAGTAGCCAAAGCATTAGCGAACCAATTGTTCTCTCTGACCATGTTGGTGAACGTGACTTTCTCAAACCTTGGCAATAGACAATCTAGAGTATGGTGATATACTTTCGTATATTCTTCCTTGACTTTCCAATGTCCTCTAGCTTGTGAAACTACCAAGTTTGAATCACCGACAACATCTAACCGCCTTGCCTCTAGTTCAAGGGCCACCTCTAATCAATGCATGCCTCATATTCGGCTTGATTGTTTGAAACTTCGAACAGAGCTTGAAGGCTGGACATGAGACTTATCAAGGGGCAATAAGGAGGACTCTTATCCCATAGCCAATTTGGTTTAAAGCCCTTCGAAGTACAACTTCTAGCTTTCTTCCATCACTTGCATGATCTCTTCATCTGAGAACAAAAACTCAGGTATCCTCTCCACTGATCAGCTGATCAGCCAAGAATTCTGCAATTGCTTTGCCTTTTACTAACTTCTTGGTGATGTGCTTCAAGTCAGACTCAGCCACTTACTAGTTAGTGCTAGTTTTTCGAAGAGATGTTTGATGGGATTTGGTCTTAAAACCAACACATTGAGTGGGCAGGCAAGTAACTCCGTAACTTTCTAGTGGCCCACACCAACGCAAGACAGGTCCTCTAATGGTGTGTACTAGGCTTCATAGTTCAACATCGTCTTGCTGAGGTAATAGACGTCCTTTTCTGCTTTTGCCTCTGACTGTTGTGCCAGCATACATCCCATGGTTGAATCCGTCATTGATAAATACAGAATCAAGGGTTTTCCAGGCTCTGGTGGTGATAATACTGATGGGTTTTGTAGGTAATGCTTGATTTGCTCGAAGGTGAATTGGCATCTTTCATCCCAATGGAATTTAGTCCCTTTTTTCAAAAGCTTAAATAGTGGTTCACAAGTCCATGTCAATTTGGCAATGAATTGCACTTTGACTAGAAAGTTTCTCACCTCCTTTTCAGTCCTTGGTGGAGGCATTTTCAAGATAGCTTTAATCTTGGAAGGATCTACTTTTATGCCTCTCTGCGTGATCAATAACCCCAACATTTTCTCGATTGTTACCCCAAATGTGCATTTATGTGGATTTAACCTAAATTTGTATTCACGGATCCTTTCAAAGAATTTCTTTAGTGTAGTGCAATGACCCTTTCTTTTTTTGGACTTGAAGATCATATCATCCACATGTACCTTTACATTTTTGTGGATCATATCATGTAATAGAGTAGTGGCGGCCCTCTGATAAGTAGCTCCAGCATTTTTCAACCCAAATGGCATCACTCTATAACAATATGTACCCCACGGGGTAGTGAACGCGGTCTTCTCCCGGTCTTCGGGGGCCATTACTATCTGATTATAGCCTGAAAAACCATCCATAAATGAAAGCAAGGCGTGTCTTGCCGTGAAATCTACCAATTCATCAATGTGTGGCAAGGGAAAGTCGTCCTTCGGACTGGCCCTGTTCAAATCTCTGAAGTCTACACATACCCGAATTCTGCCATCCTTCTTCGGCACTGGAACAATGTTGGCCAACCACGTCGGGTATTCGGATACTAACCGGAAGCCTGCATAGATTTGCTTGGTGACCTCTTCCTTGATCTTAATGGCCCAATCAGGGCGGATCCTTCTGAGTTTCTGTTTGACAGGTCGGGCCTCGGGATCGAGAGGGATCCTGTGTTGTACAATCTCAGGATCGATTCCAGGCATGTCTTCGTAGGACCACGCAAAAACGTCTTTGAAATCTTTTAATAAAGCGACTAAGCGCTCGCGTTCATCCGAAGACAACGTGGACCCGATCTGGACCAGCTGCGGGTCCTTCTCAATGCCAACATTCACAGAAATGATTTCATCCATTAAGGGTTTAACATATCTTTCCTACTCTTGATCAATTAATCGTTGTAAAACCGGAGGAATTTCTTCCTCGTCGTTTTCATCAAAATTTTGAAAATCCAAATTTAAGCAATAAATCAAAGGCACAGAAAAATACTCAGAAACCACATCCACATCATTCTCATTAAATACTTCCAAGCCGTCAGATTCTTCTGTTACAACAGACTCAAAAGAGAAAGAAAAAGACGACCTAGACAGGACTGTGGCATCCGGATTATCACCCCCAGGAATACCGGACTCAGACTCAGTCGAGCTGGAACCTGATTCCGACTCACAAGACTCGGTGGAATCAGATTCCGGTTCACTACCTGACCCGGTGCTGCTTGATAAAAATCCCTCTTCATATTGCTAGACGAGAGAGGGTGCGATGGATGCATCCAAAATAGTTGATGGTAGGCCCGCAGCCGTTTCATTCCCAATCATGCATACCAAGGAGTTATCCCCCAAGCACTTCTGTTCGATCGGAGGATCTGAAAGTAGACATGCCAGTGCTACCCCCATTTCGTTTTCAGCGTCCTCAGACTGCACTTCCTTGCTCTGCTCAGCCTCGGCTAATGGGTCTATCTGCTCTTCGGCGACGTCTTTCTGAGGTAGCTGCAGGTCAAAGAAAATCTCAAACCCCGGTACGCGCTTCCTCTCCGCGTTCAGTCACGACTCTGGGAAGCCACAGAACAGAAAGTCCTCCCTCTCCCGGACGAAGCGTCCGTTTAGGGCACCCTGAATGGGTCGGTGCATTAAATTAAAGGGCTTCCCCATCTGTTTCGCTCTGGCTCTTCCGGCCATTTCCTTTCCTTTCCTTACCCAGTCCTCTTTGGTGGGTAGATAACCCAATCCAAAGGTATGAGGGTTGTGTGGCACTTCGGCTAATGCTGCGACGCCCTTCCCGCCGCTTTTTCCCAATCCTATCCCGGGGATGTGTTGGAGCTTGTTCATGAGATAAACTGCTTGAGCACTGACATATACCCCTTCATTAGCTGCCATGATGTCCTGTACCACTCAAGCCTCAGCCAAGGTGAAACCCGATATGAACACATCTTCCATACCGTGCTCGATTTGTAGAACAGGCGTAGATACCTCCGGCGGTGGATGAATTGATGAATTTTCGAAAACAATGGCTACTCCCTTCCCATAGGGGTATTTCACCACTTGATGTAGGGTGGAGGAGATTGCCTTTACCTGATACAGCCACGGCCGCCCCAAAAGTAGGTTGAAAGTTGCAGGAACCTCCAAGACATGGAAATCTATCTCATGTTGTCCCGGCCCAACTTTTGTTTGAATCTTAACTGTTCCCATTACTTCCCGGCTTGTGTTGTCATACGCCCGAATCACCTGGGCCATTGGCACAAAGTCCGTGATTTCAAACCTATCGCGTAGGTTGTCCTTGCCGGGCAGACATTGATGGCGGACCCTGTGTCGACAAGCACCACGGGTATCCATTTATCTCTACACTCCACGGAGATGTAGAGTGGTTTATTATGGTTTGCACCCTCAGGTGGCAGTTCTTTGTCAGAAAAGGTCAACATCGGGGTAGCCCCTCCCGAAAAAACTAGGCCCACCAACTGTTCGGGCGTGGTGTCTATAGAAAGCTTGGCTTTGTCCATGGCTGAAAGGACAGCCTGTCTATGTACTCGAGAAGCCATAAGCAACCCCCAGATGGAGATGTCTGCTTGTATCTTTTTCAATTGTCTCAATACGGCCTCATCCTTGAATTGCTTTTCTTTTTGCTTCTCTGCCTCCCTATCTTTTCCGGACGCCTCTGGTTGATCTAGGTGTGGAGGCTTGAAATACCATCCACTCCTAGTCATGTGATCGACTTTGCCGATATAGCAAGTATCATCTGGTTGGTTACTCCCCCAATCTTCGTCTGTGTGGACAAGACATAGGTCATCGTCTTCCCACCACATTCCATCTGCAGCCGACAGGCACCTGTCCGGTTCTGGCATGACTGTTCTCATACTCGCAGTACCTTCTATTCCTATGCCCGCGACATTCTCCCTTTCTGTACTCGCAACAGTCTCAATCCCCACATGGGCTTTTGCTTTCCTGATTCTCTCGGAATCTTCGAATCTTTCCTGTTCCGACTGTGTCAAAGCAGCCGACTGTTCAATAATCCCCGTACTCAAAATGCTCCAATCCCGAGCGAGATTCTTGACACCGGCGCTCTCCGGCGATGCACTCAGTTCTCCAACCCTTCCGGCTGTCACTGATATTCTTGCCCCTGCCGGGCCTTGTTGTGGCTGAGACTCTTCTACCACATCTGGTTGATCGTCCAACCATCCCGTAGCCTCTGTTGATTCCTCATAGTCGAACTAGTTGACGGCTAAGTCCCCTGGATCTTGGTTACTGTAAAACTGGAGCTTGGCAAGGTCCTCTTCCACAGCCATTACATCATCCGTTCCCTATCCCAGACTGTCCCCTTGGATCACACACAGCTCCCCCTCTGTTGGTAGTTCCATATCTGGCCTGTCTTGGCCTATCGACAAAATGTAGTCACTTGGACTATAAGCATTCCCAACACCACTCCCAAAATCCGCAGACTCTGGCTCAACAACCCCCTTCTCCTCTGGAGTCTTCTCTCTCCTATTCTCGATAGTCACCACCGCTGGCTTAGGTTGGGTTATGGGGATGTCCATCATGCACAAATCAGTGCAATCGGGAAGGAACACTCCCGGCTTAGGCAAGTGGGAAGGAGTGATATAGATGCTAGGATCGTAAGGCACGACCCCAGCTTGGATGAAGTTGACTCTTTTGGGTGGTGGAGTTTGGTTATGTGTAGGGAGAGGGTTCGTAGTAACGTTGGGTTTCTCGGGAGGCAAAATCACCCCGTTATCGATGAGATCTTGAATCTCATGATGCAGTCGGAAGCACAGGTCGGTGTCATGACCGTGTTGTTGGTGAAATGCACAATATTTGGCTGGGTTGTGGGCAGCGGGGAGTCTTTCTGGTAAGGGCCGCGGCTCTAGGGGCTTCAGATGCCCTTTTCTGACTAAGAACCCCAAAGCTTTGGACAGGGGCATGTAAAGTGGAGCGAAGGTTCTGGTATTTTTGGATGGGTATTTGACTATTTGTGGGTTGCCGCCGGATGCACCGGAGAATGGTGCGGCTGCCATATTTCTTGGGGGAGGGTTGGTGGTGACCATACTCACTTCGGAGGTCCTGGTAGTTGTAGCGCCACTCGGGCCTGCATTAGTGTTACGATTGAAAGTTCTACGGGGTTGCTTCCGCTCATTATCAATCAATCCTTGCTTTAAGGCATCCTCAATCTGCACCCCCATTTCACGTAGATCAGAAAAGGTAGGGAAGGGGAGTACAATCATCTTCTGCATTAACTTCGGCTGAAGATTGCGCACAATCATCCGAATTTGGTCTTTGTCTGTGGGCCTTATGGTCATCATTGAAGCCTTAGCCCGCCATCTGGTTACAAATTCCGAGAAGCTCTCTTTGGGTTCTTGCCTCGTTGTCTCGAGATCCCGGGTCGTAACCTCGATTTGTGTATTGTATGAGTACCGCAAGATGAAGGCCTCAACCATCTCATCCCAACTTCTCTTGACGTCATCCTCCAATTTGGCATACCATATGGCCGCTACACCCGACAGGGTCCGGCCAAACAGAGACAACTTCTGCAGTCTAGTGAGGCCCATTGGCCTTAGGATGTCTGAAAACAATCTTAGGTGCACCATGGGGTCTCCAGACCCATCAAATCGATCAATGTGCGGCATCTTGAATCTGTCAGGGAGCGTCACGGCTGCGTCGGTATACCCATCTTCGATGTCAGGGATAGTCTTAACTCCCTGGGATCTCTTAAACATCTTTTCCAACTTACTCAATTTTAAGGCTGTAGGGTCCACTTCGAACTCAAAAGGAGAGTCCGGTATATTGACAGGCGTGAGTGCCTTGGATAGTTGTGGCGGAATCGGGGGCGGAGCTGGCCCCGCTGGAAGGTCGGTATCCTCTTGGACATTCTGGGCATTCGGTGTTTCTTCGGGTATCGGAGCCCTTGGTGGGGGAGGGACTTGTTGTGAAGCAGATGCTCCGGTTTGCTACTGTAACCTAACGATTAACTCAGCTTGTTCATTCATAACCGTGGCCTACTGCATGGCGAACTCTGCCTGCCGGACAGCATCCTGCTACATCATTTTCATGCTCTCTTGGAGTTGGCGCACCATCTCCTCTAAACTAGCCATGCTGCTTTGTTCTGACTGAATTATTGGTATATGTTCCCTCTCTGTGGGTGAAACAGAACCCTGATCCCTACTGTACACAGGTGGGGTAGATAAAGCCCTCTGTACTGACTGTTGAACTGATGCCCTCTGCCTAGCTGTCCTCCGTCTAGTAACCGGGGGTAGAGAGTGGTACACTGGTTGTCCGTCTACCAGATCCTCAGATCGATGGAGCCGACGACCTCTAATCCAGAGTGCTTGGGGAATATCTACCGGGTTGGAAGCAATGGTGCTAAACTACCTAGCAAAAGATAAATAAAGCAGTAAATAAACAAACAATCGGACAGCATAACGGCGCAAAATAAACACATGCAACGCACAGTTGGGTATTCACAATACACAGTTGGTAAGCCGAACACACTGTTCCCCAATACTGATCACTGTTCCCCAGAATCACTGTTCCCAAAACTGAACCTGGTACCCGCGGATAACTGATTCTTATAAACTGATACCGATGCCCTCAGGTCTAATGCTCAATCTTGCAAACTGTCATGTACGTTCCTGTAGAGATACATTAAAAGCACATAGCAGGTAAAGAGAGCCAAAACACCCCTATGTTGGGGTAGAGTTTCCCTGTCCTATTTTTTCAGGAACTAGGGTTTCACTATGCACACAGTAGTTTCAAACAACCTATAATCGGGTAAGCAGCCTGTCCTAGTTTGGAATGGTCACTATGGATCCGAATATGCACTAGGTCGAATGGTCGAAAAGGGTGCCCCGGTAAAAACCGGGGTTTGTATTCCCATACTGTCAGAGCCCATAACCGGTCAGCCTTATGGTCATGCCTTGACAAGACAAGCCTCCGGCAAACCGTTCAGGAATGGCAGATGGCAAACACGGTGTCCTAGGCGCACCAATGCACATGCAATGCAAAGAGACACATAAATGAGATCAAAACAGGATATCATGAGTTCGAGTCAAGCTCTCTAAATTCCCCAGCAGAGTCGCCAGAAACTGTAGACGTCCCTGAACGCCCCGGGAGGGTGAGTCCCGTTCTGTTCATCTGTGGGCTTACTACAGTTCGGGCTCGATTTGTTGTCACGGTTCTTAATCTGAACCAAAGAGTCCAAATCCGGCAAATCGTTTTGAGAAAAACAGATTTTTGAAAGAAGTGCCAAACATGAACTGCTTTTCCAGATACAGAGTCGCCACCTAAATATTTTTTAAATGGGGAAATTTAGGAAACCCTGACTCGGTGCCAAAGGCCACATGTCCGTCATCGCCAAAGTTGCCTCGGCTCGGGAGCTAGGGTACGATTGGGGAAGGTCAGCTATGAGCACCCCCTCTCGCCCAGTCTGAAGACCGGCCTCTACTAACCGTGATATCCATTTTTGAAAACGTTATGTGTTCTTATCCCGATTATTAGCCAAGAATTACTATGTTATGCGCACAGCAAACAAGTATAGACTAGATTGCCTAATTTGGAAATAAGCATTGCATATCCGTTTGTCTTAAAAAGTACTTTGGAATTTGCTACTCGCAAGTAGACTAAAATACGGATTTCAACGAGTTTTTCCAACTCAGACAATCCAACCATCACCCACATGCAATCAATCAGTAATATCACGTAAGCATTTAGCAGCATGGCAAGCATACTGCCATGGCAACACTCACACGCATGCGGTATGCTAAAGCATAAATACTTACAATGTACTCCGTGCCAAAACAATAAACTAGTTAGCAAACATGCGTGATCCTAGTTCATGTCAAATTGACTAATGCAACACATGCAGGATGCAATTAGAGTATGCTCGGCTAACCTAAACATGGCATGTGAAATGCAATCAATTGATGCACGTATTCAATTTGGAATTGAAAGTACAAATGCAGTTAGCATGATGTACCGAGCTCGGTGCATGCAAGACAAATGTATGGATACACGCATGCATAGCATACGGTATGCTAAATTAAACATGACCTATTACTAACCATCAAAGCAGGTAAGTAAAAGGGAGAAAGAAAGACGTGGGGTTGGAAGACATACACCCACTCACGCACACTTATTACACAATTGCCCTCACTCGGAGGATCCAAATGAATATTACAGTCCGAATAATAAATACATTAATTATTACAGAATTTCTAATTAATTAACAGAAAGAATGCCAAAAGAGGAAAGCTGACCACAACCCCCGCCTCGGGATGCGCGAGTGATGCATGCTCGAACCCGTCTCGTTCGGAAAGCCCGTACCATACCATTACTGCCTCTGTTTTCACTGCCTTGCTTCTCTGAAAAATGCCAAAGTTCTGGGACAGGTTCCTTGCACGCTGTAGAATACCACCGGCTGGAGGAAATGCCCACCGGCCATATATAATTTCCATCGGCTGCTGATGGAGTTATCGGCCATTCACCATTGGCCGGTCAACATTGAATGCTGCCGATCGGCAGAAACTTCCTGTAGAAGACAGTTTTGACAGCAACAGAAGACAGGCAGTATATGGCATGGGGTTTCAGGCACATGTGAGCATGGTCATGTTCCCCATCATGTATTGAACTCAGAGAAGCATGGCCCTCGATCCTCGAGCCATCAATTGTGCATGATAGCCTAAGAGATCAAGCTTGCTATTTGATGTAAAAATGTATGCAACACACAAATGAGGACCAAGACCCTATCATGTCGAAGTCAAGGGCCCCGGTGACCGAGAGTTAAGGCGCGTTACATCACTTATAGTATGAACGCTCCTTAACCCTCACACTTGGTTTGACACCCCAAACCAAGTAATGCAATGCATGTTATGCAAACATGACTCAAAGATACAACATGAGATTAAGATGCAAGGCATGCCAAATGCCATGCAACTACCATGGCAAGTATGCAATGCTAGGCATACAAGATGCAAATGCAATGCAAACATGGACGATTTAAGCAATAGGCTCATCATGTTACAACACCTAATGAAGCAATCATGCAACAAACATGAGACAAGCATGCAATGGTGGACTTAAACCATAAAGGGGCAAACCTCAATCCACCCCAAAATAGTGGCCAAAAGTGCCCAAAATGGTGGACAAACACTCATGCTAACACGCAAGCCAATGGACCTAAGGCTAAGGCACAAAAAGGGGGGCACTTTACTTCCACTAACATGACCATTCATGGCATGAATTAGACAAGCAAAAACAGAATCCTAGCATGCAAAAATGGGCTCCAAAACCCACTGATATGGCAACATTAGTGGCTCCAATGAGATGTATGCACCAAAGCTCATTTCTAGGCATAAAAGGGCACATCTTCAAAGCATGAAAGAGGCCACATATGCAAACATACAAACATGATTTATGGACTGAAATACGATCCTAAATGATGCCAAATCATGAGGATGGTCTAAGCTACGCATGCTAGAGGCCAATATGCTCAAGGCTTACAAGCCAAAACACAAGAGATGACACCAAACATGGCAAGCATGACTGAAACAGATGGCCAACAGGCCTTAAACATGGTAAAGTAATGCCAATACCTTCATGAAATTAGGCTAACACATGCAAGAATCATGGCCTAAACACAAGACGCATTTCTAGGCCAAATAGAGCAATGTAAAGCAAGTATGTTAAGCATGTAAAAGGGCACAAATCCGACAAAAAACAGAGATGACATGTGACCAAGAGACACCCAAAAACCTCTGAAATAGGACCAAAATCAGTCAAGCATGCATGTTTCCCTTTAAGCCAAAAGGCAAGGAAATGAGGCAATGAAGGAAGAGGGGTATCCCTCCCCTATACAAGACTTCAAACCACCTTCCTCACCACTGAAAATCCACTGGTTTTCAGTGGTGAAAAGACTAAGACACTCAAGCAAACAAAGCCTCACAAAGGAAGCACCAAAAAGGCCAAATAAGGCCTAAAAGGGTGAGTTTGAACCCAAACCACAAAACACCCTTAATGAAAGTTCTTAAGAATGAAAATATAAGCTTTTTTTGTGTTATGCACAAAGCTTAAATCAGCAAGGAAGATAGGTAAAAAACTAGTGCAAGTTTGGGGAAACTAAAGCAAAGTGCTTACCCTTGAATAACCTTTGAAGAACAGTTGGTCCAGCCACCCTCTATTGACCAAAACCAATCCAAAACCTCAACAAACAACCCTCAAAGTCCCTCAAAGCCGGAGTAAGGTGTGGTAGTGTGTGTGTTAGTGCAAAACTAATGTAAAAATGCACTTTTGGGCCACAAAACACACACAAGGGAGGAGAGAGAGGGAAATATAGAGAGAGAGTGTGTATGTATATGGATAAGCTCTGGTTTTACTTCCAAAATTGCTAACCTAGAAGAAGGAGGAGAGCTCTCCTCTTATAGAAGTCCCCCTTGCAAAGCTTAGCAAACAAGCTTGCTTAGAGGGAAATCCCTCCATACACGTGTATGGAGGGGAACAAAGTGGGTGCCAGCTATCACAGCTGGCAGAAAATATCTACCAAAAGTAGATGAACAGTAGTCGGCTACTCAAAATTGCCATTTTGACAAAATTGACTGCCGACCGGCAACAAAGAATGCCGACCGGCAATATACATTGCCGATGGCAACAAAACACCATCCGGTGGCCTCTGGCTATGGCCGGTGGTGTGTAGGGATGCCTCACAAGGCATTCCCTGCCTTTCCAAGGCAAAATACAAGTGTTTGGTGCAAAACCAGACACTAAACAGTAGAGTTCGGAGATCCTGAGGCAAGGCGCGTAGCCGAGACCTCCGGGAACTCCAAACGAACACAAACATGGATGATCACCGGGTGTTCAAACGGTGACGTCCAAGTCTTGAGGACGGTAAAAAATGGGGTGTCTACAATGGTACGCACAGTACTTGGAAGCGTCATGACCAACTGGAAGACGACTATGGAGAGGCCGAGGCTCAAGGGGTTTGTGATGCCCCTTTTCAGTGAGGATTCGAAGCGCCTTAGACAAAGGCATATAAAGGGCATGGAATACCCTCCAACCTCAGGGCAGATACTTTGAGTTTTGTGCATTTTTACTGGATGCACTAGCAATTGGATCAGCAGGTACAGGTTTGGCTTGCTAAATTTTCCTGGGTACAGGATTAGGGTTGGAGGGAACGGTTCTAGTATGATGACTCTTCTCTCGATTTTTCCCTTGGCTTGAACTGCCCTCGATCTGAGTGGGGAAAGTATCATCCACAGTCTTAGTCACAACTGCGAGTACTTGCTGCTTATTCAACCCTCCGGCTTTCTGAGCCACGACAGCCTGCTGGATTTGTTAATAGGGGTTAGTGTTCACCTTCACCTTGTTCTTTCCACTTGCCTCAGCTTGGTGGAAGGTCTGGGTTGCCACTCCAGAGCGAAGCCCCGTTGTCGTCAACATGTCATTGCCTGAGCTTGAGACAGCTTCAGGTTGACTGAGCCCAATTACAATTCGCCCTAGTAACGGGGGCTCCTACGGCATGAAGTTCCCAGCATATGATGCAGTTAGTGGCGGGGCCGACAATCCATAGGCTAGATCAGCCAAAGATCTTTGAAGGTCGCCAATCATTCCCATTAGCTGAAAAGTGGTGGGCTCACGGGTTTGAAATAACTGGGGTTCCCAGATCGGATGTGCTGCAGGCGACCTGGGCGGGTGTGGTACCTCAACATCGGTCTCGCCCTGCAAGATGATTCCTTGGTTTAGTGCGGCTGCCATAACCATAATTTCCTCTAAATTCTAGGTCGTCATAAGCCCACTAAACTGGACAAAGGTGGTGTAACTGGTGACTGACGGATCTGATGAATCGGTGAGTCTTTTCCTGCTTTGCTTTAGCAGAGGAGAACACTGGCTATTCTGGACTAAACCTCTGAACTGAAAGAGAAAACAGGCAGCATTTCAACCCAATTTCACCAGAACAGATACAAGCATAGCTGAATAACTGTATTCGACCAATGATCACTGTTCCCCAAATTACTGCCCCAAATCTGAATCTGATACCCACAGGTAAAACTGATTCCCAAATACTGATACTGATGCCCGGAGGCCTGATACCCAGACTTGCAAACTGATACATGCATTCCTATAGAGACACACTCTAAAAGCACATAGCAAACAAGTGAGAGCCAAAACACCCCTATGGTGGGATTGGGTTTCCCTGTCCTATGTTGTCAGGAGCTAGGGTTTCACTACGCACGCAGCGGTTTCACACAACCTACAATCGGGTGAGCAACCTGTCCTAGTTTGGAATGGTCACTACGGATTCCGAATATGCACTAGGTTGAATGGTTAAAAAGGGTGCCCCGGTAAAAACCGAGGTTTGTGTTCCCATCGTGGCAGAGCCCGTAACCGGCCAGCCTTACGGCACGCAGCTTCCGGCAAACCGTTCAGGAATAGCAGATGGCAAACACGGTGTCCTAGGCGCACCAATGCAAATGCAATGCAAAGAAACACATAAGTGTAATCAAAACAAGATATCATGAGTTCGAGTCAAGTTCTCTAACTCCTCAGCAAAGTCGCCAGAAACTGTCGACGTCCCCGAACGTTCCGGGAGAAATCCCATTTTGTTTATTAGGCTTACTATAGTTCGGACTCAAATGTCGCGGTTCTGAATCTAATCCCGCAAAGTGCAATGCGAGACCGATAAATCACCAAAGAGTCCAAATCCGGCAAATCGTTTTGAAAAATAGATTTTTAGAAAGAAGTGCCAAACATGGACTGCTTTGCCAAATACAGAGTCGCCGCCTAAATATTTTGTTTTGAGGGAATTTAAGAAACCCTGACTCGTGCCTAAGGCCATATGTCCATCATCACCACAGTTGCCTCGGCTAGGGAAGTTGGGTACGATTGGGGAAGGTCATTTCATGAGCACCCCCGCTCGCCCAATCGAAGATCGGCCACTACTAAGCATGATATTGAGCTTTTGAAAACACATGTGCTCTTATTCCGGTTTATTAGCCTAGAATTACTATGTGATGCGCGCAGTATACAAGTGTAGACTGGATTGCCTAATTTGGAACAAATCATCGCATATCTGTTTATTTTGCAAATGGATTGAAGTTTGCTACTCGCAAGTAGGCTAAAACACGGGTTTCGACAAATTATTCCAACTCAAGCAACCCAACCTTCACCCACAGGCATTCAGGAAGTAATACCACATAGGCAAATTGCCTCATGGCAAGCATGCTGTCATGGCGGTCACTCACACACATGCAAGGATGCTAAAGCATAAACACTCACTGAGTACTCCAAGCCAAAACAGAAGATAGTTAGTAATCATGCATGATCCTAGCTATGTCAAGAATGCGTAATGCAACACATGCAAAATGCAACTAAGATAAGCTCGGCTATCCTAAAATGTCATGTGAAATGCAACTTGATACATGTATTCAAACAAGAATTGAAATACAATGCAGTTAGTATGATGCGCCGAGCCCGGTACATGCAAGACAAATAAATGAATGCGAACATGCTACGAGCATAAGGATGCTAATTGGAACCTGCCCTAAAACTAAGCATCATAAGCTGGTAAATAAAAGGGAGAAGACGTGGGGTTGGAAGACATGCATCACACACACACACACACACACACACTTATTACAAAGTTTGCCCTCTCGCGGAGGGTCCGAATAAATAATACAGAACCAACTAGCTAATCTAAGCTAATTAAACTAGTTATTACACAATCGAAATGAATAACGAATTACAGCTAAATATTACACAACATTAATTAAATAAAAAATTAAACTAAGGAAGCAAATAAATTAGCATGCAAGCTACATGAAATGGACTGCCTCAACTCTGTTCCGAATGATAAAGGATGCATGCATGCTCGAGTTGCCTTGTCTGGAAATCCATCGCGATGTCTCAGCTCGCCTTTGTTTGCAATTGAACTTAGAAACTTGCACAAAGCTCCAAGGAGATGAAACTCCACCCTGGGAATCTAGGGGAAGGCTACCGACCAGCTATAGACATTGGAGACCACCTATCGACCACTCTTGGTGGTGAAAACCAGAAAAGGTGGTCGGCCTGACAGAAAACCTGGTCGGCCGGCCAGTTTCTTCTCCTGGTTTCTGCATTTTCTGCAACAAAGGCAAGAGAGAGAGAAGGCAAAGTATTTTCAACATATGTGTGCCCAACCACTCTCCCCCGTCATTGCATAAGCTTTAGGGAGTGTAGTCCTCGATCCTCGTGCCATCAATCACGCATCCCGATGCATGATGGCCGAGGAGTGGAATTGCACGACTCAATGTGAAATAAATGCATATGTAAACACCTAAAGCAAACAACTCTATCATGGATAGTCAAGAGTGTCGGTGACCAAGAATCAAGGCACGTTTTATCACTTTCGTTTCTCGTGTTTGGACTAAACCCTACTCCAAACACAATGCAACGAACAATGTATGGACAAATGCAACTCTAGCATGCGATCTAAATGTAATGCAACTAAGTGATGTGAAGATGCACGGAATGACATGCAAGCATGCAAATAGCATACACAATGCTATGAACTAATCAATGGCAAACTCAATGCACATGGATTATATGCCATGCATACACATGCACTAACATACGCAATGTTATGAACGAGGCATACGTGTAACAAGCCCGCGGGGGACCTCGCTACAGCTCGGACTCGACTTGTTAGTCACGGTTCTAAGTCTGAACCAAAGAGTCCAAATCCGGCACATCGTTTTGAGAAAACAGATTTTAAAAGAAGTGCCAAACATGGACTGCTTTGCCAGATACAGAGTCGCCACCTAAATATTTTTTAAATGGGAAATTTAGGAAACCCTGACTCGGTGCCAAAGGCCACGTGTCCGTCATCACCAAAGTTGCCTCGGCGCGGGAACTTGGGTACGATTGGGGAAGGTCACTTCGTGAGCACCCCCGCTCGCCCGATCAAAGATCGGCCTCTACTAACCATGATATCTATTTTTGAAAACATTATGCGTTCTTATTCCGGTTATTAGCCTAGGTTACTATGTGATGCGCACAACATACAAGTATAGACCGAGTTGCCTGAATTGGAACAAAACATTTCATGTTTATTTTTGAAAGATG